>BMAO01021475.1:0-164955 GCA_019973975.1 Trichonephila clavata
CAAAGAAAATAAAAATGGTCTACTTGAACTATCGGATAAGTAATAAATCTAATTTTGTATGTGTCAAAGACGGACGTTTGGAATGTACAGAAACAATTCAAATGTTACCATTCGATTGAGTTTCAAATTAAACTTACTATCATCTGCTTTTAAAGACAACTCGTATGAATATTCATTATTAATAACAATTCTTAACATTTGATTAGTTTTTGGCTCTGATTCAATTCTTAGATATCGGATTTGGCTAATAAAAGGCTGAAAAATTTCTCAGAAGAATTTTCTGAGAATCCATCCCATTGTTATTAATATATATTCCTAGTGAGAGTTATATATAAACGTCGCACTATAGAATTGCGAGAGGGATATTGGCAACGGGCCTCGTAATTTTGAACCATGGTCAAGTGGAGATGACGACGCCTGAGCTGGCATCCCCCTCTCCTAACTTCCACTCCACACCTAAGGAAGAAAGTTTGAGTCTCTCGAAATATTTAACGTGCATCGGCCTCCTCTACGCAGCGAGTCTTCATCGGCACTTGGTTTGTTCTCATGACACGCCAGCTAAGAGTCCATGAGTGAGTGAGAGAGTGAATATTGACGTCGCACTGTTCAGCTACACGAGGGCTTTTGGCGACGGACCTCGTAATTTCCAAGAGTCCATGACCTTGATCACTAGACTACCGCGGCCCTAACATATAGCCCACAAGAATATACTAAAATATTTTTTGGATCATATAAGCAGTTTTAAATATTTAATATTTGGTTAATGTTACTTCAATGTGTTATTTTATTAACATTTGGATGACTCTCAGTCATTTAATTAAACTAAGAAATTTTAAAAATTATCGAAATATTTCATCTATATATTCTAAGACTTTCTACCGGTTAATTAATATCTTGTTCAGAAAGGCAAGTTTCATTTGTGTGAATCAAAAATTAGGATAGTTATACACCTACATTACCAATAAAAATTATTTAGATTTAGTATCATCTCACGAAAGAAGTAAAGTTATCTCAACTGTTGCTTGGGCTTAACTTTTTTAAAAAAATCAACAAAACATTAAAACATAAAATCATATAAACTATTTATTAAAAACGACGTTCAATAACATAATTATAAATATATAAGCAGAGCGTTGGACGTTAAATATTAAACTAAATATGATAGATTTTGGGTTGTGGGTATTCAATGGAGTCTCCTCTTAATAACGTAACAATTATTTATTTAAGAAATGTTATACAAGGACATTGATGGTTTTTAAATAAAGACAGCATTCTTCTCTCACTTGGCCTGTATTAAAGTTCAGTAGTCACTAGAGGACGCTTGTGCTCCTGACCTACCCTGTTTTCGGGTTTTCTCTCATAGTGTTCTCGGTCAGCCTTACTCATTCATTCTGTGTAAGAGCACTTCGCTCGCTGACGCTCGCCATTTATCTCATTTATAGGATGGTTCTGGTATTTGATACAGTCAGTTACAGTTATTATCACAAGAACTGTTACATTTATTTTTAAATCATTTTCAATACCACCAGGATATGTTTCAATACATCAATAAAAAGTAATTGCCGTAAAATCCGGTGTTTTGCTTTCAGGCCACAATTTTTAATTTTTAGATATATTCGCCGTATGACGCGCACCCCCTTTTTTAAGAAAAACCTGAAATGTACATGTGTAATGCTCATGTTTTGAAGTCATATATTCGAGGTATTATCCCAAGCTTTTGAAAAAAATGGTACACTTCCGGAACTATAACATTTAAAACTCATAAGGGGGGAATGCCCTTTCTTTTAAATAAACAGCATTTCGAAATACGAATAAGAATATTTTTTTTTCTGTGCTCATCTTTTTAAGCTCTCATATTTATGTACGGCGTATAACGCGCACCCATATTTTTCGAACTTATTTTTTGTGATAAAAGTGCGCGTTATACGCCGAATTTTACGGTAGTTCTTTTAATATTTCGAACAAAACTTACATTTTAAGCACACAATGAGATTTGATTTGAAATATATTCCAAAAAATGGAACTTAATGCATCTACTTTAAAATAAATGTTTTAGTCCACTGTCAAAGTAAAAATAAAGATCTTTTATTATTTTTATTTCAGAATAATAGCTAAAAAATTATCGTAAATTTTCTGCTTTTAAGTAAGAACAATTTTTCCATTTGAGTAGTAATCCACCGTATCTAAATGAAGGAATAATCATTAAAAAAAATAAAAGTAAACAAGCTTTCTTGACGTTGATAGAACCATTTCCGTATATAAACCACAAAAAATTTATTTTTCCCCTTACTTTTCAACTTAGTTACATTATTTTATTTCTTTTATCAGTCTTACTTTCTTATACGTACCTTTTTAAAGATTGAAAGATTGAATAAACGACAATATATAATATACTTATTTATATTCTCTAACTCTGTATACATAATAAAAGCTTTCAGAAAAGTTAAGAATTAGAAAATAAATTTATAAATGGTTAATAATAGTAGTTGAGAGTGGTTTAAAATGCTGATGTGTTTGCTGATTACGTTTTAAAATACGGGAGTAAATTTACATACAAAGACAACTGGTTTTTTTAGGCAGAATAAACGTTCCTCTGATTTCGTTATCGCATCTCAAGAACTAAGATATCAAACAGAGATAGAAATTTACAGATGAGACAGAGATTGAACTTGCATATTATTTGACTCATTTGAATAAAATCATTTTATAGTTAAATTTTTAAAGCATTGCAAAATTTGCTCTTAGAAATGACGAATTACTTCAAAGAGCTCATTAAGTATTACTTTGACAGACTAAAGAAGATTGATGAGATTTGCAAAAGTTCGAAATTTATTTTGGTACACTTAGAATTAATTCGTATTTCTTGACAACATTACATTATATTCGAGGTAAAAACTATTTCTCTTATGTTAAAAAGAAAGTATACAAGTTTTAACGATTTTTTTTTTTTACCACAGAATTTTTTAAAAATAAATAAGCAATCTGTTTTGTTCTGTCAAAAGAAGCTATATCATGATAACAGTACGAATTTTAAACAATTTTCACCTTGTATTTCTTCCTTCCTATTTTAAATTTTCTTCTTTTTTGACAACAAATAAAAGTGTATTTGCCTTATTAATTTCAAGTGCCAACCGTAATTTGATTCACGGTTGGCTAACGTTTACGGTTGGTTTGAATTGCAGTTACTACTATACCCATATGGTTTAATGGTTAGTGACGCTGACTGCTGGACCGTAGGGCCGGGGTTTAAATCTCGGAGAAGGCATGGATGGTTGTAAATGTATAGTGCCTTTGAGGCATGGAGGTACTCTAAATAGTCATCGAGCTGCAAGTCCTCTCGTAAGGCTGGTGAAAGGGGAAGAGAGGTGGGAGGCCTTTGTCCCCCTCCAGGGTAATCACTCAAAATTGAGGTGCAACCGAGCCAAATCGTACTGTCTTCTGAATGGTGTTCAAATCTGTGGATAACGACAAGCGCATATCTAGCTATTTATCGAGGAGAATTTCGTAGGCTTCGATCTGACATTAGCAACAACAACGTCGCACCCTGAATCTACATGAAGGATATTGGCGACTCGTCTCGCAATTCTGAACCACAGTCAAGTGACAAGGAAGACACTTGAACCTGTCCTATAACTTCCCTCTCTCCTAACTTTGCATCACACCAACGGGAGGACTTTGGGCCTAGACAGACTAGACGTAACGGGCATCAACTTCTCTCCATGGTGGGTCTTCAATGGGGCTTGAGCTCGTTACTCGACATTGTCGATCCCGAGATCGCGACCATGACCACGAGGCTACCCCGACCTCACAGTTTGACGTGCTTACGCGTTTCATAACCTTCTCTTATATTCTTTAATTTTTTATTTATTTCAAACCAATCTCACGGAGCAAAAGCGTGATTTATGCAAATGAGATATTTTAATAAGTTGGGTTAGCAGTTATAAAAAGGGGAAATGAAATGAAGAGAAAGAATGAATGAAAAGGCTTTTTCAAGTGTAAACGTTGCAGAGAGTCTACCATACATTGTGGATATAATTAGCAGGAAAGAACTGTGAGATAATGAGAAAGAAGTCGCCCATTAAAGAATACAATCCAGATATTAAAGAAGCAGCTAGACGAACCTGCCATAACAAAAGTATCAGTTAGTTTTTACTTATCCCAATTAAGTATAAGTGCGTAGCTATATTTACGCGTCGATCCGTCGTAGATTCAGATAAGATTCCGTCGTTCGTGATTATTGAATCCTGCTCATTCTCCACTGTGATTTATTGTTCTTAAAATTTGAATAGTATTTGTGTAATCTCTTAATTAAGAAAAGTCAATAAATAAGATTGATTTATTAAAATAAGTAGTGATTTATTATGAATTCAACACATCTAAATTCAGGTAATAACCGAAGGGAGTTGATAATCTTAGAGGTAGCGATAGGCTACGACACAGTTAACTGTAATAAATTTATTCTGCTTATTATTATCACTTCTTTATTTGTTTCATAGTATTGCATTGTAGTTTACTCATACATTTTGAAGCATTTTTTTTTCATTATTCTGTTTTGAGAAATTTATTATTTGTACGCTGATTGATCATTAGATATTAACAAGAAATAGCTATCTTTGATGAAAATTGTTGTAGTTTCACAAAGAAATATTCAGAATATTGTTACTGAAAACTACACTGAAAAAAGTGATGTATTACAAAATGCAAATAATTGTGAGGAATTTATTTTTTTTCCAATAATAAAATAATTTTTATTTGTTGCATCACTCCGCACACTTTCTATTAAAAGAAAAGAAAAAATATTACTCATTTTAATTACTTCTTTTGAAATACATCTTTTTTCAATGAAAAATACATACTTTTTATTATGAAAAGATACAAGAAATGTTATTAAATGTGAATAAGTTTTTTGAATGATAAAATTTTTATTTTGTAAAAATTTAATAAAATGATCAAAAAGATTTTAGTAGTTGTTACAGACAACATATAGCTATCCTTGTGCGTGGTTTAATGACTTTCAATTCTTTCTTTTCAACGAAATTTGATGGCATAATATCTTTAACGATGAGTTTAATCCAAAACCTACAGTTATTTTTTATTAATGTTGAATATTTTCTTTAGATTAATAGTAGGATATTGATGTGTTCATGTTTCATTTTTTTTCATTTGTACGAACAGTTATATTTATACAGTAACTCTAAGAAGTTGGAATGCTTAAATTATCCCCTTAGTTCAGTCTTAAGTTTTTGTTAAAGGAAAACAGATGAAAAAGTTTTTATTAAAGGAAAACAGAACAGCACGTAAATTTACTATAGTGCTCTTATAGCTGTATTTATAGTTACATATACCATAAAATCCGGCGTATAACGCGTACCTATACTTACAAGCTGCATTTTTGAATTTTTAGGTACATTCGCCCTACAAAGCGCGCACACACACAATCCCTTTTTTACGAAGAAAACTGAAATGTACATGTGCAATGCTGTTATGTTATAAAGTCCTTTATTCGAGGTATTATCCCAAGCTTTTGAAAAAATGGCATATTTCTAGTATTACAACCCTTTAAGTTCGTAAGGAATGTCATTTCTTTTAAATAAACAGTGTTTCGAGATATATGCAGAAGTATAGTTTTTTAATGCAAATCTCTCTTTTTTTTATTTTTAATGCTATCATTTTTATTTCCGCCATATAACACGAACCCGAAAATTTCGATCTTATTTTTGGTTTACGCGTTATATACGCCGGATTTTACGGTAAATTACCCTCGAAAAGAAAATTGATCTGAATGTTAAATATGAAACATAGAGCAGCAATGAGCAAAACCTTTGTTTTGTATGCAGCTGTATTTCTTCTTCTTCTTCTTTTTTTTTAAAAGTAATTCTAGAATTTGATACTGGTGATCAGTCTAACCGAGATCAGAAATTGTCACAAACACTTGTGGACGGTCTTCTGCGAGCGACATTATGGGAATTCAAAGTAAAAATTATGAACATTAATTGAAGCTTTCAAGAACAATTATTTCGGATTATGTCATATTTCTTTCTTGCATAATTTGCAACAATTTCAGATTTTAATAACATTAAAATTTTATTTTTTTAAGTGGGAATACGGGACATCAGAAATATAATGTTTAATGAATTTGGATTAAAAATTATTAGCTGAAAAATTTTATCTTTATTATAAACAAACAAAGCATATCATATTTATTGAATTTTGTCTTTTAAATAACCCAACTTTAAAGAATTCTTTATGTTGTTTCAAAGCTTTTTTTGTATGATAACATTTTGTAATGCAAGTAATTTTAATTTGGATATAAATGGATTCAACATTTCTTTGTCTTTCATGCTAGATTGGCAAATAATGAAAAAGCCACAAGACTGCATCAGGCTAGTTTGTATAACAACAAAACCCATTCATTTACAAACGAGACTCAAAAGTAAATTATTCTCGAAAATCTGTCTCAGATATTTTGTTTTTCGGCAAAAATATTTTTAATACAGAATTTCTGTGTTAACTAACTTCTAAGATAATTTAGATCCTGAAATATCTTCATATGAAACTTTTCATTTTACTTAAGAAATTTTACTAAGAAGTTATTGTATTAAATGAATGCTACACACAAAAACTTAGAACCGCGTGAAAGAAAATAAAGAAAAGAAAAAATACCCACAGAAGAAATTCTTTTTTTTTCTTTTTTGCTATTAAGAAAAAGAATAAACATTTTTTACTAACCTACGTAATATAAAATGAAATAATTATATAATTCAATTTCAAGGTTGTTCATTTTTTTACTGTATGGCTCCGTTCTTGACAGGGTATGTACCGGTACTGTACGATAGACTTTCAATCGAAGACACTCGTTTGATTATTTTTAATATTATATTTAAAATATTCAGATTCTTGCTTCTGAAAAATGTATTTCAAGTCATGTCTTAATGTCTTAATAAATAATTTTAAAAAATATGAATGTGCATTAATTTTTCTTAGAATAAATGAATAATTATTTTTCCACGAAAATTGCATTTATTTTATATGTGAATTTATGCATGGTATTATTAAATCAAATTACTGTAGACAAATCTAAAAAACACTTAACAGCAACTCGCTTACCAAATCTTTTTCAATCAAATCTACAATTGCTTAAAATAGAAAGAGCTGCTTGTGAAAACATTAACTTTTTCAACACTCTAATTGCCCGTTGTCAATCAATCTTTTACGCGGAAAGATATTCCAGTCCTAATTTCTTACATTTCCGTTTTCAAAAGGAAGACAATGCACGGTTGAAGAGTTTATGAGACCTCCCTGATGAAAGAGAGTAACGTATGTTTAAAGGGTTCCCTTTATCTATGTGGTCAAGCGGCGGAAGTCCAGTTCAACCAGAGGACAAGAAACAGCAATTTTTTTTGTTTCGACAAGACGGCCACAGGGTAAGTAGTATGTGGGGACCGATTTAACTTTCTTCCTTTTTTTCTAAATAGCAGTGCGGTGAGATCCTGATTGAAACGTGAGAATGTCTTGGCGGGCGCCGAAGTGAGACGACCTCACTGGGATTGTGTGAGGTGATAAAGCTTTTCTTTTTCATCTTTTATACCTAAGATGATTAATCATGCTTGTTGAGTTACGAATTCATCAATTCTGATGTATGTTCTGCGGGAGAAACTCTTTTATATTTCGGATGTTCTATGCCGTAACTTGTTGATTGACATTAAATCTGTTTTCTTTTTTTTTCTATTTAAAAAATATGATAAAAAGGAGCCCGTGTAAGTTACGAAACAAAGCGTGAAATTTTAATGAATATACAAAAAAAAAAAAAAATTGTTTAAACTAATTTATTATTTTTATAGTATCATTATTTTATTATTTATATTTATATTATTTTTGTTAATATTATTTATATTATTTACATTATTTTCTTTATATTGTTTACTTTATTTTTATTTTTATTATTTTTATTTATTGCAACCTATAACTGTGAGAAGATAAATTTCACGATGGTTTAAAATTAAATGTAAAAAAACTTTTTTAAGAACAAGCTTTTATTTAAACGCGCTAAAAAGAATAAAATAAACTTTTCCTTTAAAACTTTTTTTACTATCAACTTATAACGTCATTACACAATTTATATGATATAAAAGCTTGTTCGCAATATTTAAGTACTCATATTTACTTAGTTTGAATTTTTAAAAACAAAATCAATCAGGTCAAGTTATTTTACTTGTTTATCTACACAGGTAAATCTCGCGACAAGCTTTTATATCATATAAATTGTGTAATGACGTTATAAGTTGATAGTAAAAAAAGTTTTAAAGGAAAAGTTTATTTTATTCTTTTTAGCGCGTTTAAATAAAAGCTTGTTCTTAAAAAAGTTTTTTTACATTTAATTTATTTTTTACTTTTTAGTTATCGCTGGACAGGTTTCTCAGCCTGTTCAACTCATTGAACGCTGGTTCGCCATCCCTGGTTTAGCTGAATTAATTCTCGCAAAATGGTATTAGACTAAAAACACAATTTTTTTAAATCCGTAATTTTTAAGCAATTTTTTTCAATCTTCATGCAGATTTTGGGCTAACATTGTTCTACACACGAAAAAAGGTTTAGTGAGATTATTCTTCATAAATGACAAAGTTATTAAATGTTTAATTAAAATTTTGACTATTTTTGAAAAACTTCAAAATATTTTCAAATAAATAATATATTCTTGAAGATAAGGGATGTATTTCTCTAACATATTAGAAGAAAATTTTAATTGTTTATTAAAAACTTCAAAAGGCATTTAAATATTTGTATTAATCAATAAAAATGCTTAAGACTCAAAAACGCATTTTTGTAATCAAAAAAGAAGTTTTATCAAATAATGATAAATTTTTGGCTGGACATTGAATATCTTCTACGTAAGAATCTATTTTTTTTTAATTGCTCAGATCATCTTTAGAAACTTGATTTTGAAAAAATCAATAATTAAATTCAAATAAATTAACAGATTCTATTTGTAATTAAATTTAAGGACACATGTGTAGTGTGTGTTTAGATTACTGGTGATAAAATGAGGTATATTTTAAATTACTTCGTAGGCTTAAAATTAGACAATTTCTTTAAAAAATTTCTTTATTTTATTGTAAAATTAATTTTTTTAATCGAAAATATATTGCATTTCTAGATAATATTTCTTATTGTTTTCCTAGCGGATTCCTTTTTGATGGGTAAGATACATTAAAAAAATGATCTTTCCGATTCTGTAATTATTTTTTGTCTGAGTTTCATAGATTAAAGTTAGATAAATTATTTAAAGAATTTCTTCAATACTCCATCTCAGTTTAACTTGGCAGCGTTGAGAAAGGTATACAATGTACCAATCTACTTGAAAAATAGCTCTACTTTTTTGTTTTGAATTTAAATCCAAGGAAATAGATAGAAATTTGTAAAAAAATTGCATACGTTGTAGAAATTAGATTGTTTTTACGTTGTAGAAATGTAATTATTTTTTTAGACAAAGTTAATTAATACTGTCAATAGCGCAACGTTATGAAATTCCAGTTTGGCTGAAAACCGATTTTCGACGCCAACTTTTGTCATTGTTGTAACAATAAAATTATTACAACAATGCAGATATATCCAAGTTGGCGCTCAAAACTAGTTTAACGTTTTTAATTAATATCTTTTTAATTAATTGCAATATCAGAATATAAATGTTCAAAACATGCATTGTCATCCAAACTAAACGTGTATACAAAATTTCAGCTCAATGGGAGGAAGATATCAGCTTCAAAATTGAGTTGCAAGATTCCACCCGAACAAATTACATACATACATACATACATACATACATACATACATACATACATACATTGTAAGTTAAATAAAAGCTTTTAAAAAATAACTACAGAGTAAGCTAAAATAATCTTAAAATACCCTTTTAAGACATTAGTTATATATTTTTCTTTTAAATAATTGCATTTTCGTATTTTTTTAACCCATACATTTTTATAAATGATAAATTTTTAAACAGAATTAATTCCACGAGAAAATTTAAGAAAAATGTTACAAAAAATTTTTTTTCTGTCATGACGAAAATTTTAGTTTTTTTCTTCACAAAATATTTAAACATTTTATTTTTATGAAAAACAGATGAAGAATAAGAACAGAAATTATGAAATTGTTAATATAAAATGCCTTAATTCAAAAATTTTGCATGCACACATTTCACAAAGAACAAAAATTACATTACACTGTAATGCCTGGGTAATATCCTGCTTTATATATTACACCTTTTTTTTATAATTTTTATTTCTCTTTTTAAAATATATTTTTCTATCACAAAACGCTTTTTTGAGCTTTTTTTCTAAAAAGGGGGCGTGGTCGAATTGCCTGATTTGTTAATTTACATTTTTCAAATGAAGTTTTATCCAACTTCTAGCTTTCTGGTGTGAAAAAGTTATATATCAATCGAAAGATAATAATGCAAAAAATAAGATTAAATAAAAAAAAATTTTAAAAAATGATTGTTTGGTCATTTTTAGATTACAAAGTCTTCTTAAAATAAATAAATAGGGAAATAATAAAAAATTATCTTCGATCAAGAACGTGCGCAGAACGTTTAAATACACTTGCTATATTAAGCATCGACAAGGAAATCGCAAAAGTAATCATTAAAATGATTCATGTATAATCAAAACTAAAAAAGCACGCCTTAAATAAACATGCATTAGTAATATATGTTCGTATTTGTAGGGGTTTTTTTTACTTTACAGCTCCAAATGATTTTTTGCACCCACACCCCTGTATAGAAAACATACTACCAGAAGGAGGCTCCTGAGCACTGACGATGCAAAATTGTGTTAGGAATTTAATTTTGCCAATGGCACTCAAGCCAAACCAGCCTCCAGGGTATCCTTAACATGCCCCATTGACATCATCATATCTACATAGATGCTGTTGATTTTTTTTGCATCATGAAAATTCACCAACTTGAACCGGGTCGAACCATCACCTCTGATGGTCGAACCCGCAAACATGGGCGTACAGGGTCAGTGCCTAACGAACTACGGCACCTAGCTGGCAATAATTTATAAATAAATGTATAAATTTAAACAGATTTTTTTATCTGCAATACATTATGTTGCGCAATAGTGTCCTTGAGATTTACATTCAAGGTAAAAGCTAATAATTTCAATTATATCATTTCATGCATAATAGTTCAATTATTAATTACAGATCACGCAAAAACTTGCATTTAGTTTACATATCCACTTAAACAAAAATACTTTTCCCCCTCATTTATAACAGAAATACAACTTGCTCAATTTATATATAAGGATATGCCGGTAAACTTTCTTATGAAACAAAAAATATATAAATAAATAGAATAAAAAACCATACCTTTTTTCTTACCATATATTTTATTTGAATATAGAATCAAACCAGTGGCGCAAGCAAGGAGGAGGGTCGGGGGATTCAACTAACCCTTCCTCTCATAAATTTTAATTGATTAGGAATTTTTTAATTTTTAACAAAAGGACTACACCTCGGCGTTTTCGTCTGCGTGTTTCTAAAAAAAAAAAAAAACTCCCTTCTTCCCTAAAATAAATCTATATACAGCACTGAATCACACATTAGTTACATTAAAACACTTGTTAAACATAAAGTACGAGTGCTATTCTTATTTAAATTTGTATAAATAAGACAAAGAAAATAAAACAACTGGCCCTCCTTTTCGGTTCCTTGGGCTTTTCAGAGCCAGTTGTGTAAATGAGCCTGATACCATACTATATGGTTTATATCCCATTTATAATTTTACTTATCAATTAAAATGTACAAAATAATCGAAATTTTTTTTGTTAAATTAATTCTTTTAAGTTTTTAAAATTCTTTAATAATGCTGTTTATGTAAAATGTCATAATTCGGCGCGAGTCAAATCGATACTCAAATCGATAGTAACATGCGGCTTTGTTTTGTTATGAATTTAGACAAGACACATACAATTTTTTTGCGTGTGATTTGACAACGAAATGACATTAGACCTATTCTCCGACTTAAAAATAATAGAAAAATAAATTTATTTTAATTATTTGCGTTGTATTGATTCGTATAGTGTAGTGAAAAACATTCCTAATTGTGAGTAAATTTTGTATATCACTTTATATTATTTTAATATGTTATTATGCTTCATTTACTTACGATGTATTTTATAATTATTTACTGTGCTAATATTTAATTAAATGTTCGTACAGTTATTAATTCCTGTGAAAAGAATTAAATTCTGTAATTTCGAAGGGAATTAAAAGTTTCAAATGGGCACCGCTTTTAACCAAATTTATGTTGGAATAATTTACTTATTTCTCTGTGGTTATTGTTCTCTAAACTGCCTTTCTTAACACAAAGATAATAATGAAATAAGAAACTTAGGACCTAAAAATCTATGAATAATATGATAATTTCGAAATTTAATCGCTTAATAGTGGACTAGTTGCTTATTATCTAAAATATTATAAGTTTAAGATTTAATTTACATTCTATGGGGAAGTAAAGTGAGTTTCTCCAAATTAAATCTTGTTTTGAAATTCAGAGATACCATCTCAGATATGTGTTCTGAATCATGAAATTTGTTTCCATGAGACCATATGCTGGTCTAGCACATCATGCTATTTTTGTTAAACTGAATAATCACTTTAATTCAATGGCGTAACGGAGAATATTAAGGCCCCTCTGCAAAGTCAGGTTTTGGGCCCCAAGCCAGATCTTACAATGACTGCAAAACCATAACCCCATGATGCGAGGGTGCATGTTATGCCTCTACTTTAATTGTAATAAATGATCATTGTTTGCTAATGTTTTCTCTGTGAAATGTGAATTGTTTTAAATGTATGTTTTACATTTTTCATTTCATAAGCCTTATCAAAAATAAAATATACAGACTGCATTGTGAAAATTTTGAATTTTTCCATTTTTTGTGATATTTAAAAAAATATTTATACATTTTTTTCCCCAGAAAGTGACAATAATTTTATACCCTGGCATATGTGTATTCAAAATAAAGGAAATATTGGAACATATAAGATAAATCTAAGGAAATTTGTGGAATAATATTTAAAAATTTTGAAGCTTATGTTACATTTTATAATATTGTTTGGGATTCACACTTAAAATTGGCCACCTTATTATCAATGGGTACTCAATTCTTTCAGTAGCTAAAATTTCCTACAGCTTATATTCCTCTATTTCATTATTTGATTAGTGAGAAATCTCAATCTCACTTAAATATTTCACTCTTACAGAAATAAAACAGATCCAAAATATACAAAATACTACCTAGCAAACTCCTAATTAAACTAATGATAAACTTTCCATCCTTTTTTTCCACTTTCTCAAATTAGAAATAGAAATTCAGAGCACATTAATTCACAAACCTTCAAATGCCCAATTCTCTTGAAAAAACTAAACACCTGCAGTTGTTTATATTCATAAATATACCAACCAAAAACACACATTGAGGGTGAAAATTTTGTGAAACATTATTTAAAAATTTTTTTTTAAAAGAACGGCCAACCTCTCTTTTTGAGAAGAGTGCCATTATCTGGTTAAAAACATTATGCATGCCACTTCCATATGCTCCAACAACCAAAATAAAACATATAAAAAGGTTTTTAAAAAAAGGTTACTTTTAGGCTTATTAGATTTTTATGCAAATAACATATTTTTTATGCAAGTCTAAGTAATGGAAATTTAAAAATAATATAATAAATAAGGCAAAAGTACACGAACTTACACTTTATTGTTAAACACTTTTTACAGGTTCAATAAGTTAATAAAATAAAAGATATAAAATAAAATTGAGTAGTTTGAAACATATGTAAATCTAAATAATTATTAAACAGTTATTCAACATATTGCTGGATTATTACTTGCTTAATGTGACTTTTGAATGTGTAGTTTTTTGTAGCAAGTTATCTATATTAGAATTAGTTTATTTTAGGTGCATATCGGTTAATTTTGATTTCATTATGTTCATAATAGTAAACATTTGTTCACAAATATATGTTGATCCAAACCTACAATAATATGTGACAGCCAAATTGTATGAATTTAGAAAATTGCTTGTTTGTAAGAATTTCTAAAATTCAGATCATTTGCAGTTGAAATAAGTTTGTTATATTTGCTTTTTAGTTTAATATGGGGCTGTTGGTCAATAATTTCGATTTGGATTTCAAGTAGGTAAAAATTATATCTTGCAGAGAAATTAAAAAGGGATTTTTGAAAAGATCAGCATTTTTTTATCTTAAAAATCACAAACCTAACACTGAATGAAGTCTACAAAATGTATGATAAATTTTGAAATATATTATAGTTCGGAGCATTATTAACTTTGGTAGATAGTTCCTGCATTAATTTGAATATATTAATATTTTTTTACCAAAATCCAGGCAAAAAAAGCAAAAGTGTATTTACAAACGGAGATATATGACCAATTAAAGTTGGAAAAATACAATCTGCATCTTTCAGTTATTAAAGTGCCCCATAATATCACATAGTATTGGTAATAAAGTTTAAATCCCATATCAAATATTTATTCTTAAGTAGCAAATACTCAATGGGCAGCTCATAGTTTTCCTCCAGATATTTTAAAATGCACTCCTTTAAATTCGAAATCTCGCAAGTGTGCACTTCTTTTGGAATGTCAGCGCACACAACAATAAAGGAATAATATTTGCATGAAAATTTTCTGTTGTGATTCAATTGATTAAGTGTATTTAAAATAAATTTTGAAGTGTTTTTTTTTTGTCTCAGACAACTGCCTTTCAGTAAATTATATAAAAAAAAATTGTTATTTATTGTTATCTTTTGAAAATTTTCAATAAGTCTTTGCATGCCACTGTTACAACTCCACGCTATGCTCTGGCACGCATGCTGTTGGTTGACCACCCCTGATCTAGTGCCATGTAAAAATTTAAATAAAAATGTTCCAAAATCAGATCACACTTCTGATTGCAGGAAAGCACAATATTATATATCTCATATTGTGGAGCATGAAGGCAGAAAGGTATGATCACATATGTGATCATGATCCTGAACAGGTTACGAGCAGGAAAATCCTGATCTGCATTACACTAATGGCTCTTAATAATGAGCCTCCAGCCCTATTGGAAAATAAAAACTTTGGTGAGGATGCTTAAAACACTTGAGCTGTCTGCTGTTTTTTAGGTATATTGATTTAGTGAGACCTATATGGGGTCTTGTTCTAAAGTATCATGGATGTGTAGCGGTACCATCTATATAAGCCAGTAACTACCTCCGCACCAGAGTGATCACTTTTGTCTAGTGGTAAGTTACGCCCTTACGAATCGGAAGGTAGCGAGTTCAAACCACCGATATTGGTGACCTCGGCTGAAAAAAAAACCCGCAAAATCTTCTGATGTGTCTGGCGCCATCTACCTGCAAGCAAAGCCGTCAAACCCTCTCAGCGCAGCAAAGTCGCCGCACCCACTCGGTGCAGCAAAGTCGTCTCACATATGACGCAATCAACAAAGCCGTCACAACTCATGACGCAGCAGCAAAAACGCGCTTGATTAAACAAATACATCGTTCGTTCGCCCTCCACCGACTCACTGGTGGGGTGTATGTAGCGGTACCATCTATATAAGCCAGTAACTACCTCTGCACCAGGGTGATCATTGTGGTGTAGTGGTCATGTTACTCTGGCTACAAACCCATAGGTCGCGAGTTCTAATCCACTTCAGATGAATAGATGGGACTCTCCAATGTGTATGTAATTCTATCTCTTGAATTTTGAAGATTTCATTATAGGTTAGTGTTATGTCTTCACTTAAATTGTTTGCTGAGATGGTCTTGGTAAGGTATCTGCTATCTCTTCAATGGTGTAGTGCAGAATATTAGGCCCCACCCCCTGCAAAGTTAGATGTTGGGCCCTAAGCTGGATCTTACAGAGGACTGCAAAACCATAAGATAACATAGGTTTTCGGCCCCCTAGAATACTGGGCCCCCGTGATGCAGGTGTTGTTGGGGTGTACGTTACTCCCCTGTATCTCATAACCATTCAGTCCTATATGGGAAGGATCTCTGTAGGTTATGAGAAAGCTATAAAACGAGTTGTAAAATATTCAGGCCTTTGTTTTACTTATCCTGTCTAGAGTGCTTCGTGTCAGACTGACCACCTGATCGGAACATCTGCTGATGTACCTCAGGACCCAAGTTTACGTATACCAATGCGAGCACAGTAGACCTTAACCCTCATGGGCTGTTGTGCCACAGAGTTAAGTCAAGAGTTCTGTATGAAAATATATTTGATCAGTATAAAAAAATAAATTAAGAGCTTCAAGGAGTGAGATTTCATATCACTTCAAGATAGATCTTCTCTTTTGCCAAGAAAAAGGGCTATGTCTCTTTAGGTGCTGGTTATTAGGCCAAGAATAGAGATAGGCAGAAATTTTCTGCTAATCATTGTAGCTATAAAACTTGTTGTAATATTTTGAAAGCAGTAATTTTTCAAAGAAGGAAAGTGGTTGTAAATCATTCTCATAAAGTACTATATCATTTGAGCAGCTCTTATGAAGGCTAGTAATTATTCTTGAGATGCTTAGTTGTATTCTTTCAAGTTTATTTAAATTAGCATCAGAAGCTCAAACATATATTGCAAAGCCATATTCTAAAATTGGTCTGACCAACAAGATGTAAGTTCTCAGAGTACAGGCATCTGCACCCCAGTCACATCCAAAAATATATTTAAGGATGTTAAGTGTTTTTCTACAAGCTACCTGAGCCACTATATGTTTATTGCTTAGTATTTCCTGGTCCAGAATGTAACCCAGTATTTGGCATTTTTTGGATAGTTTAAATGATTGCCATTCATATGAAGATGGTTGGTAATTATAGACATGTCTGTTGGTAATAAAAAAGGTAACCAAAGACTGATGTATTAAAAGTCAGTTTATGTTGCTCAGCAAAAGAACAATCCCCAGAAAGAGCAGAATTGAGTTTAGACTGAATTTTCTCAATGTCAGAATGCCAAAGGATGATGTCATTAGGGCACAGCCCCCACTTTATTTTAATTATTTATTACCTCTTCAGTGCCAGTAGTATATAATGAATGCAGTAATAGGCCTAGAACTGACCCTGTAGAAGGCCATGTCTCACTGTCCAAAAGTATAGGATAAAGTGTTTTTGTGTACTTTATTTTTATAAATCTATTCTGTAAAAAATCAGAAATCCGAAGGCAGGGCTCTTCCCTTGATACTAAATACATCAACAAGTTTAATAATTAATTTTTGTCTTCAGATTCTGTCAAAAGCCTTAGACATGTCCAGAAATACAGCAGCAGTGTGATTACTCAGCTTTTACACTTTGATAATCCCTGACATTCTGGCTGAAAATTAGAATCTAAATTCAGTAGCACCATAGTCCTTTCTGAATTCAAATTGCTTTTTAGTGAGAATTAATGGAGGAGGAATAAAAGTTCATACTGACCTATGTATCTCTTCGAGACTTGTATGAGTCAAGATAACTGACTATAAGGCCATTAATACTGTCCGTGCCTAGAGATTTTCTACAGTCTGTAGCCTCAAAAGCTACACCTATGTCTTGCATTGAAAATTAAAATGGTAAAAAGAGGTGCAACAATTATAAATCATCTTTTTCTGTTTTTTCCCCCTTCATTCTTATCATCATTGTCAAAGGTCATTCATTCATACTTTTATAAAATTTACTCAAAATGTTTACAGCTGATTTGTTTTCTTAAGGAATTTGACCACATCTGAGTATAAGAATATTACAAATTTCTTCTTGAGACTGGTCATTGCTGAAAGAGTAGACAAGATGTCATAATATTGGGTTACAAGCTCTGTTATCAATGTTGCTGCACAAGTTTTTCCAAACCTTCTTCTAATGAGTTATATATTACTGCTTGATTTTGTCATTTACTTCGTTAAGCTAAAATATTTTCAGGGTTGTTATTTGAAGCAGAAATATTATTCTGCAATAAGAGCAGTGAGAGTAGTGTAGAGTTATATATATGATTTAAAGAATTAAATGTGTTACCTCTTTTGGATGGTAAGCTGGTCAGCCTGATAGATAGTATTCTTGATTAAATGCCATTCCTTATCCAAATTGTTGCCCAAGGGGTTGATTGGGATGTGTGCTTTCTGCGAGTTATTTAAAGTTATCGCAATTGTCTTTTTTAAAGTTTCAGAAATTTCTATGGGGTTCCAGAGTATTTTTGCTATTTTAAATATTTATGAAGATGGGTTGATAATTGCTACCATTGTTATTAAAAATAAGTTGAAGTACAATAAGGATGTAACTCTGGGCTAATAAGCGTGATGTGTATAATGATGGTTTTCCATAACTAAGGGCCATATGCATTGGAGAGTCATGGAAGAATAAATAAATTTATTGATGCACATAGCTTTAATTTTTGTGTAAGAAAAATTAAAGCTTTGCTGTATCATCTGCTTTAAGTAGATAATTACTCCTGTTGTGTTGTTGTTAATGCCACCTGTCTAAGGGTGTCAGATTGAGGCCCATGAAATTCATTGCAGCATAGGGCTAGATGTACGCCTGTTGTTAACCGTAACTTCGAGAACCGTGCAGGTGACTGTATGATTTGGCTCGGTTTCATCCCAACTTTGAGAAAGAACAACCTGGAAGTGGTCAGGGGCCTCTCACCTCTCTTCCCCTTCCACCAACCTCATCAGAGGACTGAAGGGCTATTTAAAGTGCCCTCATGCATTATGCATTTACAAACATCCTTGCCTTCTCCAGTAACCAAACAAAGGCTCAATGGCACAGCAGTCACCATCATTAACCACTGTACCAGATGGGATTTCTTTTGTTTGGGGAGCAACCCCATGACAAGTGTTTGCATTGAGATCATTAAGTTGTGAAATTTGTTTTCAGACAATAAGAGAACATTTAATTTTACTAATTAAGTCAGCTATGGGAAAAAGTACTGTTCTTCAGAAAATGGAAGTTTTATTTATGTTTTATTCATTTTCATTAAGGGTGTTATACACACACACACAAAATTGTCACAGTAAATGTAAATTTTAAAAATCATTTAAATACATATTTAATATGTCATGGATGTAAAAGTTCTGAACTGAAATTTTAAACGTAACATATATATATATTAGTACATGGCTTTTGCCAAGGTATAATACACGTTTTTTTTTATTATTTTGTGTTATTTATTTTTTTAAATGAAAATACTGATTTTTAGTAGAAATATTTAATTATATTAGCTAAAATATATAATTATATTTTACTCATGCTAACCAGTAACAATATTCACTTAACAATTCATGAACTCCTTATCTGACTGGAGCAGAGGTTCCCAAACTTTTTTGTGTCATAGACCCCTTGCCATGTTTTTCGATTTGAGGTAGACCTCCAGCTTAATTGATATTGAATTTTTGCAAATTTATCAACTTAAATATCTTTTTGACAGCTGGTACTACTACTTTAAATGAATTAAATTTCTAACTGCAATGAAGTATAGTGATTAAAATTTAAAAAGTGCATGTTAAATAAATTAAAAGTTAATTAATACATAAGATAAATGTTAAATAAAATAAATAAATGAATGATTTTAAAGGGAGGGATGAGTCTGGCACTACAATAAAAAATTTTCAACATTTGGTTTTGATATTGTCAGTTTTAACCTTAAACCTCTTCTGTTAGTAATGTTTTCTTTTTCTGTTTTGGAGATTGGCAACCACGCTGCTTTTCAGTAGGAAAAACGATTAAAAACGTTCTCACGATATTTCATAATTCGGAACAAATAATAGGTTTGCCTTTTCAAAGCCAAAATTGCTGATATCCGTTTCCAAACTTTAAGATCTTCGTTAGTGATTATTACGATCAGTTCCTATTGTAATGGGGCATTTATTTTCAATGTGACCATATGAATTCATTGCCTACTGTGGTATTACCATAGTCAAAGCATTCTCAAACCTGATTTCAAAATCTGAATTAAAGGCATTTAAATGTTGAACGTAGGTTAAAACGCCCTGACAGATTGTGACATTCTAAGAAAATTCGGGACCTCCAGTATTATACTTCTTTAGCTTTACTCGGGAAAGAAATGCTGAAATGGTTCTTATTTTAATAAAATTTATGCTGTCACCTTGTAAATGGAAACTAACCCTATTAAATTTAGTAAATATATCTGTGAAATAGGTAAAATTTAGTAGTTTCCACTTGATTAAATTTTCTTTTAAACTTAAAGTCACGATCTAGTTTACATAATAAGAGCCACTATCATAGACCCCCATTTACACCTCATGGACCCCCAAATTATTTTTTTGCTGACGTGGGCCCCTTGCAGGTCGTCATAGACACCTGGGGGTCTATATAGACCACTTTGGGAATCACTGGACTGGAGCATTTAACATAAACTAGATAATAGAAATAAACCAAATTTGCTAATAATATATGAGTTGCTTCCTTATCTGAATGATTAGTTGCTTAATATATATATATATATATATATGCTTTTATATATATTTTATTAAGTAAATTTTATTATTTTGTAAAATAGATGGCTGATTTGATACATAATATGCAAGATGTATATAAAAAGTGGGAATCCAGACGTCCCAATTTCAGCTCTAGAGGAAGAAGGAGAGATGCACGGTTTAATTCAGGAAGTCAAAGCAAAGGTTATAATAGGAATGAGTATCAAGACAATGATCACTTGATTTACGATAGACCTGCAGATAGAAGATACAAACAACGTGTTAAAATTCCACGTTTTAAACTTGTAAGTATTTAGATTATTAACCTTATATATAGTTAATATCTCAGTTCATTTTGAAGAAAGAGCAGAACATATTGGGATAAGAAAGGCTAGTTTTAATTTTTTTTAAAAACAAATAACTTATGAAAAAATTAAATTTGTTTAAATGTTTAGAACTAAATAAATGAGAAAATTGTTTAATTTGATTATGTCTCATATAAATATGCACATATATTCTATGACATTGGATCATGCTTTATTGTAGTTGGGAGAATTGCAAGCAACTCCATATGTTCTGGTTATCAACCAAAAAATGTACATAGATTTGAATAAATTCACTAAAAAAATTTCATGAAAATTACTAGTTAATATATTATTCTGTAATGTATGGTGCCAACTCAAGTATCGTCCTCCTCACTTGGCAATGGTTCAAAATTATGAGATCTGTCATTAATAGCCCTCCTGCAGCTTTATAGTGCAATGTTAATACAACTCTAACTCATTCTGTAATGTATATATTCTGAAATTTTGCTTGTTTCTTTAATACTGGCAAAATGTAGAAGCATACCTTTTTAAAAGCACTATTATAAGGTTTTCTTAAAGAGAGATTTTTTTTTAAACCTACGCCAGACCTAGGTATGACTGCCATCAATCTATGTCGGGCAGTCCAATACAGTTCTGAAACACACATGTAAAAAGAGAATTTGTTAGCAGCATTAACAGCTACTACATTGGTAAGTCCAGGACAAGAGTCCAGGTGGTCTCCACACATATCTCCATTGGAACAAAGTGGGCGCGTTGGAGAATCTGCCAAACCAAATTTGAAAAGGTGCTTTCTGAGGTAGTCATGTCCAGTCTGGACTTTGAAGTTTGCAACACCCACAGGTCTTAGCAGGTCGCAAGGAATGGGACTCTCCATTAAGGAACCCCAACTGTTTCCATTCGCAGAGTTCTTAACAATCTCATGAAGACGGGTCTTGAATCTGGAAGTAATGATCCTCTTAACGCTATGGTAGCCAAGAGGAGAGTCAGGCTGAGAGAGAGCAAAGCCAGCTCCAGCTATGGCATCTGCAAATTTGTTACCCTTCACTCCACAATGACTTGGTACCCACTGTAGGGTTGCATTGCGACCACTATTTATTAGAGAATTTATCATGTGTTTGCAATCGAGAACAAGCCCATTTCTTGAAGGCAGAACTGATGAGACTGCCAAAATAGCATCCTGTGAGTGTATAAAAATTGCAATGTTTCGATCTTCGCTTTTACCAACCTCAGTCAGTGCCATATAGACTGCAGCCACTTCACCATCATAGTTAGTACAATTTGCACCAACTGCCCTGCTAAGGCTGAAGTACCTAGAGTAACCCCCCCCCCCCCCGCACCAGCATTATGATTAGCCCCAGCAGCCGAACCATCCGTATACACATGTAGCCAGTGTGTCTCGGGGAATCTTTCGCCAATAGTGGTCAAAGCAGCCATTCTTAATTCAGTATTGATACAGGATTTTTTATTGACTGGCAGTACCAAATCCAAATTATAACAGGCTGGGCTCAAATGTCTAAGAAATTCACCAGTCTCGAGCAGGGACTATTTGTTAGAAGAAGGGATGTCAAAATCAGTAGACAATTCTTTAGTCACATGTAAGAAGGTAGGTTAGGATTTTAACCTACAATCTTTAAGAGAGATAATTCTTTAAATACTATTAGTTTGTTGTCTGTGCAATTCATTTATCCTATTTCTGGTATATTTTGTTGAAATATTTTTATGATCTGTTATATATCTAGATTTGAAACAAATATCTACTTGTGATTTTTATAAGCTGTTTAAATTTTAAAAACTTTAATTATTAATTTTATGAATGAATTGGACTTAACTTTTTTATTGCTTTACTTTACTCTATTAAAAAAAATTCATTTAGCATATGAACATAAAAATAAAACCAGCTTAAATCTATGCCTTTACTATTCAAACTGTGTCCTCTTTATGATATATGCTATTTTTTTACCTCTCATGCCCTTTTTCTTTCTCTTTTATTAAAAAAAAATTTTTTTTGATACCTAGAATGATTTTTTATTATTAAACTATCAATTTTTTTTTTTTTTTTTTTTTTTTTTTTTGTAGTTGCTTTTTAAATATTAAGACCTTCAAATATTTCCTATAAACAAAGCATCTTTGCCCTCTGCATTCAATATTTTTATCATTTTATTTTTAATTTACCCATAACACATAATGTTGCTAAATTTCTGTTTTATTTGTTTTTGAATTTAATTGCATAAATGGCTGTTTTTTTACAGTCATTATTTTAAATTATTGAAATAGTTATAGGAATAATATATTTTGAATTAAATTGTAAAATCAATTTTTATTTAACTATTTAATAAAAAAATGACTACATTCTAAATCATAATGAATTTCTCATTATATTTTAAAATGTTGAAATGAAAAGGTAAGATTGAATTCTGCTTTTTACCTTCATAAAGCTAATTTAATGCAATAAATGTTCTGTGCACTGCCAACTAAAATACAATATTGCAATTAATCCTATTATTAATACATTGACTGAATTCCAATTTTTTTTCAAAAAATGCTTATTTTAAATTTTATATGGATATTTCCAACTATAAAGTGTAAAATTTAAGTTTTTTTTTTTTTTTTTTTAAATGAATGTGTCAGAACTGATCTTTGGTGGTTTTGTACATTTTTATGCACATTTTTTCATTTACATAATTTTTTATGTAAATTAATTGCATTTGCATATTTAAGAGAACAATGTTCAAAGCAATAATAAGAGAGTAGAGCATGCAATTTAGTTCTACTTATTTTACTATTTGGACTTTGTAACCAGATGTCACCACCATTTCAACTTCCTCTTCTTAGAAATATCTATTTATAAACTTTGAATCTTTTTTCCCCTTCATTGTAGCCTAAGTATGAAGGCCTTGCTCAGTTCAAGATGGCTCCATGTGTGGTGACTGTGAATAAGCAAAGACCATTTGTTGGAGCTTGTTGTTTAAAATGTCTTCCAATAAGTAGGGTAAGGTTTTTTTTAAAAAAAAAAATAATGTACAATGTTAATCAATTATGTATTTTAGTCTGATTGTTGCTTAAACTTGTTTCATTTTTTAAAAGCATAATCTATTGTTAGAATTTGATTACATAATGGGGGGGAAAACTATTTTTTTCTGGTAAAAGAATTAGGGAATTCAAATTTAAGAAATTCAAATTTTTTTGACTTAATTTTGAAACCAACAATTTAATTAGTTAATGAAGTATTTATCATTCATTGTGTTCACAAAGTGTGTGTATGTATGCATGTGCATGATATTTATAAATTAAGGTAATATTGAAAATTAATTTTATATCAAAGAATTTTTTTTATGCATTTATTATAGATTGGAAACCTAAATGTTTGTGGAAATTAGAGTTCATATTTTTAGAATTTTATTTGGTACAAATACTTTGTATTTTAATATTTAAATTTATAATGCTTTAATACTTAGTTAAATATACTTATCATGAACCAATCTTATACAAAATTTTGTGACTAAATTTAAATAATTAGTTGATGTTTTTAGAGAATATTGAGTTATGGTCTTTTTCAAATTCAGTACTTTTAAATATTACTTTTCTACTTTCGTTTTCTTTTTCAAATTAATATATATATATTTTTAAGAAAATTCTAGTTTAGATCTTAATTATTGAAGAATTAATATAACTGAATTTTCCCCTAACTTTTTTGTGTTCTTTTTTTTAAATGGGGGGGGGGGGAATTCTTAAGATGTAAAAGATAATTTTTCTTATTTGGACAAATTTAATTAAATTCAAGTTGCTATTTTTTATGTTATTGATTGATTATATCTTAAAACCAAATTTTTCTAAAGTTTTTTACTTTTTTATAAAAAATTATATTGTATGTTTCAATTTATTTCAAGTTTAACTATTAAAAATTTCATAGGCTAGTGTTCCTGATACAAGTGTATTTTCTCTAAGTGTTTTCAATGTTCTTCACATTCCCCATTTTCAAAGGTGATATTTATTTCTTAATATTCATTTTGCTTAAAAATTATATGTTGTAAGTTACTAAAACCTATTAACATTTTTTATATAAAATTTGAAGATAACAAATATTAAATAAAATATCTAAGCAAGTATGATTTGAGAAGCTTCTTTCAAAAAAAGTAACTAATTTTACTTTTCATAAATACCTGTAAAAATAAAGGTTAGTATGAGAATAATTGTATTTTTTGTACTAAACCCCGGTGTATTTTATTATGGGCTTATAAACTGCAGAACAGGAGAATTTTTTAATAATTTTTATAATTAAGTCCAAACTCTAAAAATGATTATATATTAATATTTTTATATTTTCAAATATTTTTCTTTGGGATTTTTTGTGTGTGTGCATATTTTTATTGTAAAATATCTGTTCAAAGGAAATTTTTAACTATGTGGGGAAAAAAGGTTCTTTAAAAAAATGTAGAATTTATATTATTTTAAAAAAGCATTATTCTCCGTGGGTTTTTTTTTTATCATTTTTTCCACTACTAAAACAATTTTATGTATTGGAATGTTTGTTGAGAAAATAATTAACAAATTATATTTGGCATGTATTTTTAAAATTATAATCTTAAATATTTTGAAATTTTTTTCAGATTCAAATTTTTATTTATAAATTGTAAAGTTATTAGAAAGATAAATAGTTTTGTATTTCTTTCATATTTTAGTATAGATAACTATAATTAAATTAAGCTTCTTTAAATACATTCTAATTATCAAAATATATTCTAAATATTTTAATAGTTTTTCAATTCCTTGCCTTTTTAGTTTGGATTTTAATTTTGTTCTGAACATCTTGAATAAAAATAAAAAAAACAATTATCCTCATGTTTCTTCAGATGTTATCCAGAATGAAAAGTAAGTCTTTCCCTTTTAAATAAAAAAAAGTTTCAAAACCTATAGTTATCTTGTCAGAACAATTCAAATTCAATAAGAGTATTAAACAAATGAAGGGAATTGTATTTTAGTAAAATTCAACAATTAAAGTTTTATTTTCACAACTTTTGTACCCATGTGTAATGTAACTAAGTGGTACCTTATGATGCATAAATCTTTCCGAATATTTCTGAAGAAAGATAAAAAAAAATCATAGATTCTTATCCCTATTTAAAATTTCACTTCTCACCCCCAAGAGCTATGACCTTGTTGGAGAGAACCAAAAGCCAATTGGCCCACTCTAAACATTAATTTTGTCAATGTAAAACAAATTAAATTTTTTTTAAATGTTTGAGAATATTTATTTTTAATTTTAAAAAAAGGGAAGCAAACAAAGATTGGAAACATTTTTATGAATATAATTATAAACAGTTTTGTCTTTTTTTAACTTTTTCTTCCTTTTTTTTATCTAAAAATTTTCTTATTTGCTTAGATATAGAATATAATATTAAAATTTTTTTCAGTGTAACTTCATGTAGCCTACATTATAGCATATGTGATATAATTTTCATTATATTTAAAAAATAATAATACTTTATATTTAAAAAAAAGTAATACTTTTTTAATTGTATCTTTTTAAGGATAAATCATGCTGTTGAAAAAATTGCTGAAAATTATCAAAATGGTAAGCTTTATTCTTATCATATTTTCTCTATCTCTTTCTGTGTGTAAATTTAATATAATGTGATAAATACCAATTTAATACAATGTTGTAATCAAGATTTAATTTACTAAGTTATCTTATTTTTAAAAAATCTTTTCAAAATAAAAAAAAAATTGATGATAGCAAGATTAATGAGGTAACAAATTTTCTTTTTCTTTTTTTAAGTTTGAGTAGTGTTAAAAATATCACATGCTTTATAGTAATTTTGCATTTTTAAAATGTTGTCATTTTGGTATGAAAATATAAAGCAACAGAAACAATATGCAGAATTATTTTTTTAACATGTTGCTTATCTTGTTTCCTTTATTTTGAAATAAGAATGCATAATTTTTTTTTATTTCAAGTCTGTATTACACTCTTGGTAAAGGTTTAATTTGGAATATTGCTAAAATTATTCATTGAAAAAATTAATTTATAACTAACTTTTCATTTTAATTTATTTTAGAAAACTATATTACAGATGATGAAAGTAGTTCAGTTTCAAAATGTATCCAATATAGGGAAGCAAGGAATATTTTGGAATCTCTAAAAACTTCTGTATCCTCTACTTGCTTGCAGTAAGTGTAAAATTTTTTGTTTAAAGTGAACAGTTGCAATTGCTTGTTTTCAGCAAAATGTGAGTTTGAAATAAATACAAGTAAAAGTAATGTTAACAAAAGCATATTTTTTATTCAATTTTAATCAAATTCAATTTTAAAACTTCTTGATATGGTTTAAATTTGTATGTAGTGTGATAGAGTACTTTAAAATAGTGGTCTTCAACCTTTAATGTTCAAGGGCCATATCAATAAATTCACAATGATCCGTACACCACATCAATAAATTTTAAATGATCTGTGGGCCCCACAACTGTCAAAAAATAGTGTAATCATGAAATTTAAATAAGAAAGGGAGATATTTGTTTCGCAAGACTACAACTGATTCTAAGGAAAGAGATGGTGTCACAGATTTGTATATATACACTCATGTCCATAAATTAAGGATAATTCAGAATCACACAGAAATTGAACTCAAAAATAAAAATTTCTCCTGTAGAATTATCACACACATCTTGAAGAAGAATATGCAAATTACAGGAAACCACCAGATGGCGCGGATAGTACATCACAATGACGAGAGTGTAAGAGAGGGGTATATAAGGAATGGTGGCAAAGAAGTAAAATTTTTCACAAGCGCTTTAAAATCTTTTCAGTGCAATAACTGCATAGTTATGGCACAAAGGAAGCATTTGGATGATTTTTTACGTGGTAGAATTATCGGACGACTGGAATGTGGACGTATCCAAGGAACTTGGAATTGCCCAGAGTGTCATCTCCAGGCTTTGGAAACGATTCCAAGATGATGGTAATGTGAGTAGATGTTACAGCACAGGTCACCCCCGAGTTACAACACTGAATGAGGACCGGTATTTGGCAGTTACTGCCAAAAGAAACAGACGGAGCACAGCATCAGACCTGTCTCATCAGCTCTCTTCAGCTACCGGTATGACAGTCTCAAGGCAGACCGTGTAGAGACGCTTAGCAGACCGTGTAGGTCTATATGCTCGTAGGCCTGTCAGATGTATTCCCCTTACCGCAACTCACTGTCGCCTGCGATTAACCTGTTGTAGAGAGCATGCATTGTGGACACCGCAACAGTGGCCTTGTGTGATGTTTTCCGACGAGTTCAGGTTTAGTTTGCAGTCTGATTCTCACCGGACTTTCATATGGAGAGCGCCAGGTACCCGTTACCACTAAGAGAACACCATTTAACGACACCATTACGGTGGTGCAGGATGGCTCGTTTGGGGAGGAATTATCCTTGGTTCCAGAACTGACCTGCATGTTCAGAGTATAACGATGACAGGCCACATCTATCGGGATGTCATTCTGGAACAACATGTACGTTTGTTTCGGGGCTCCATGGGTGCTGAATTTCTGTTTATGGATGACAACATCCGTCCTCACCATGCAAACATTGTAGACTAATGCCTTCAATCGGAGGATATCACCCGTATGGATTGGCCTGCATACTCACCGGACTTGAACCCAATAGAGCATGTGTGGGATATGCTTGGCCGACGAATTGCAGCCCGTCAACCCCCTCCCACCTGTCTACCGGAACTTCGGAGGGCATTGCTTGATGGGGGGGGGAGTGGTGTAATATTCCCCAAGATCAGATTGATAATTTGATACTCAGCATGCGTAGGCGTTGTTAGGCCTTTATTGTATCGTCCGGGAGACATACTCCGCATTAACCATCATACTAACCGTATTATACTGTTTATTGTAAATAGATTATTTTTTGAAATTTGCTCCAGGGAGTAAAAATTGCAATTTTTATTATTTATGTCAAACATATAGCATCTTTTTTGCTCTTTACCTTTTGTTTAATAAATAGACTTTACAAATAAGTCAAATTTGTTTTGCTTCTGTCTCTTTCTTTGCCTGAACTTCATTATCCTTAATTTATGGACACGAGTGTATATTGGTTTTAAAAACCTTAAATAGAAATTGAATTAAAATTCTTTGCTTGTGAAAGATAAAAGTCCATCTTTTTTTCTGAGATTTTATGCATAGTCAGATTTATTACATTTAAAATTATTTAGATACAATGACATTTTTGAAAAATTTGTCATTTTAAGAAAATTTTATCTCAAATGGATTGCAAGCATATCAATAAAATGTTTTAAATATCTAGAATAACAGAAAAAATGGCGTTTTTATGATAAAAAGCAGACAAAGCAATTTTTCCTGAAATTGCCTCGGATTCAAATGAAGGAACACTAAAATGCCTTCAGCAGGTCGTTTGGGGCCCACGGGGCATGGTTTGAAGACCCCTGCTTTAAAATATAGTTAATGTTAAAAATTCAATTAATTTTTTTAAAAAATTTTCTATTTTTTAATGAAAAGTTTTAAATTAAAAGGTAAATTAAATTAAAGGATTTTTTTTTTTTCATTTTGAAACAGAGTTTTTTTTTATAAAAGATTTTATTAATCAGGTGTAGTTTTAAACTGCAGTTGTAACAGGATGCAAATATATTTCACACTCTTTGCAGAATTTCTTTTTCACTGTAGTAAAACATTGTTTTCTTTTTGTATTTGGAAGAATAATAGTATTTATATTTTTAGGGTTACAAGTTTCTTCTTTCATTATGTTTTCAATAGAATTTTCAGTGGAATTCTAGTTCATAAAGGACAGATAGAAATCTTAAATGCACTAAAAAAGGTGATTTTTTTTTAACTCAATTACTTTTTACTTTAAGTATTTCTGTAATAATTTTACTAATTTTCATGCATTATTTTTTGCTTGAATTGTTAAACTTCCAAATCATTTTTATCATAATTTGAAATAGAAATATATATTTGATCACACACTGAATTGTTTGAAATTAATATTAAATAATGTATAAATATGTGAAAAAAATTCCCTTCCTCTCACAGTTTGTTTTTCCATTTTGTAAAATTTTTATAGGATACTTATTTTAAAATTTAAATGATAAATGTGAAATGTACATTTTTAAATCTGTAATTGTTATTTTTATTTCAGCGAAACATTCCCTTTGTCTACTTACCACTTTATCGCAGTAATCTTGATTATGTTTTGATCTCATTCATTCTTTACATGAATTCTTTGAAAGTTCCTCTTGTTACAGTTGACCATGATCTTTACATTCCAGTCATAGGGTGAGTTGTCTCAGTTTCCAACCCATAATGTATTGCCAATTATGAAATTGTCACAATTTAGCCTCTTAATTTTTTTATTATTTTATTTTTTTCTTGATTATAAATTCTTGCTTGAATAATGCTTTCTTCTTATCTCTTGGTTTTCTGATAATAATAATTGGATAAATAAGTTATATATTGTAATTAATATTAATGTGTAGTTTTTGTATATGAAATACTAATACCATGACAGGAATTTTAATCTTTGTTACAATTTACATTTGATATTACAATTACATAATATTTGTTTTGTAATAACAAACAAAATTAAATACTTAACAAAATTAAATGCGTATGTGTATGTCAAATTTGTGTAGTATGAAAACAATCTTATTTAAAATAATTCAGGTAGAAAAATCTGTTAATTAGTTAAGATAGATATAGATTCATTTTTTATTATATTAACTGTATAGAATGTCATTAACTTGTTAACTCATGACTATCACATGTCAACCATTTTGTGTGTATGTGTACAATTTGAATAATTATTATCCAGAGAATTATGTAGATGTTTAATCTTATTGATATATATTTTTCTTGTAGATGGCTTACCAGGTTTCTTGGTGCATTGTATATCAGAAAGTATTGTGAATCTGATAAAGAAAAAGTAGATTTAATACAGTCAGCCGTGATACAAAGTGTAAGTTAAATATATATATTTTTAAAAAATTTAAAATGTGCTATGTTGTATTTTTAAAATATTTCTCATAATCTTTTTTAGATTAAATTAAAAGATATATTTTACTTTGATCAATTCCATTTTGGTAATTGATTAATTGAAACTAATTTTTTCTCTTTCTGTGGCTGTTCAAATAGTGAAAAATGTAACTTCTGCTTTATTTTATTCATTTAAATAAGTTAAGAATATTATTGTAGTTAAATTTTTTAGTTCATTTTATATTGTATTAATGTTAGCTCCTCTTTTAAAGTTTTAAGAAGACTGTGTAGCTCCTCTTTTAAACTTGTCATAACTTGAAACTCCTCTGATATGAGGATATGACATGTTAATATAATTAGAAGTGTCCATATCCAGAGAGAGGGAGAGCAAGACTTGATAGTTTAATAATAGTCAATAGTTTTATGAAGTTAAAATTTTAATTCTATCAAAGATCACTATAGTATAAAGGGGCTTTATTTTTTCTTTTTATTTGTAAGATATTTAAAGGGAGAAAAAAATCCAACTTTTAATTTTTCTTTACCTTCTGAGAAATAATGATTCAAAATTACCAGAGCATTGTTATCTATAGCCTGTTGCTCATAATTTGTAATGTATTGTAAAATAAAACAAGGTTTTTGGGTTTTTGTTTTAAAATTATTTGAAATTTTCTTTGAAAATTCATGGTATTAAACTATAAAAAGTATTTGTAAAAATCCACCCTTAAATATTTTAATTTAATGAAACACATTTTATACTTCGCTATTTGCTTATGATATGTAAGTAATCTTAGTTTCTTCTGTGTGATTTTAGTACTTGACAGAATGCTTGAAACTTGGTCACAATCTAGAATTTTTTTTAAAAAGTAGTCATTCAAAATCTGATGAATTACAGTTATCAAGAGATCTTCTTTCAACTATAATTGATGCTGTTGCAGAAGGTGATAACTTTTATGCTTTTTAATTTGAACTATAAATTATTTATTTTTAAAAACTTTATTAAGATTTTGTGCAGCATTTTGTAAAATGTCATTATTAAGTAACTTTTAAAAGTTTAGCATTGAATAATTTATTTATTTTTAAAATGTTTATCTGTTTAGTGCCAACTGTAAATGGAGCTATATTAGTCTTAAAGGTGATGCTATTTGAGTTGAGTCTTGAATAAGAATATTGATTCAATTTATGGTTGTTGTGTAGAATAATGGGTACTGTGCATATCACCATAAACTATATTTCAAATTTACGAGGCATGATGGGAAAATAAAGAGATCAAAATATCAACTTAAGTCTGTCATCCAACATTTGTTTTATGAACTTCATCACCAATAGCCAATTGTGTTAATTGAGTTAGATAGAAATTTAAACAACCCCATCCTTTTTTTTCCCCTTTTTTTTAAATTACTTTTTATAATTAATGAATATATCCTTTGAATTTTTTTTAAAATTTGAAACTAGTTGTACAAAAACACAATTATAAGCATTTTTCAAATGTAATTAAATTTGTTTAACGTGAAAATGCTTAAGACAAAATATGGGTTAACACAAAGTAATACAACAATCCCAAAAAACTATGTATTTTTATGCATTTTTTTTTCTTTTAACACAAAAAGATTTCCTTTCTGGAAATGAGCAAAATACAAAATCACCAGCTATGCAGGCTATATTTAAGAGGGATGTGAAATGAAAGAGAAGTGGTTTCATATGTTTCATAGAAAGGAGGCTAACTTGGCTCTGAAATACCCTTGGAATAGCCTGCGACATGAGCTGATTTTGTTTATCTATAAGCTACTTTCACCCTCCTTTCCTTAAAACGCTGCACCAAAACATCAGTTGTCTCTGAAATTTGGTGACAAGTACATCACAGTGAGAGTAAAAATCATTGAATTTGGTTTGCATTATTTCGCTTTTAAAAGAATTTTTTTGCAACAATGGTAAACGACTCAGAGGAAAAGCAAATTTCTATTTTGCTTAAAAGGAAAATGGAGCTTCTTAAGGCTGTGGATCAAAAACAGAAAAGAAAAATGGAAATTTGTAAAGATTCTGATATTGTTAACTCTACTTTATCTACAATAATTTAAAAAATTATAGTTTAAAAAAACTAAAAAACATGCTTTCATAGTAAATTGAACTAAAAAGTTAAAAAAAATTCTTAATATAAGAATAAGATGATTAAGGAGAAAATTAATGTCATCAGGGTAAAAGTGTGGGGTGCTCTATATCAATTGTTATAATTTCTTACTAGTTCTATTCTGAAATGCTGAGTTTGTGTGAAAATGTAGTACAAAGCAACCCACACTTTTACCACAATGACATTAATTTTCTCATTAATAATTTTATTCTTATATCAATAATTATTTTTTTACTTTTCAGTTCAATTAATTATAAAAGCGTGTTTTTTAGTTTTTTTAAGCTACAATTTATTTTTTAGTTCGATCTACAATAAAAACATGTACTTTTAGTTTTTTAAGCTATCATTCATTCATTGATAAATTAATCTTAAATGCACCATTTTTTAGAATCTGGCATCCTATCAGTGCATCATTACAGCCTGGTTTACAAAATGTAAGATCAGCCAACTGGAGGAAATCTGGAAGAGCTAAGTTTGAAATATTTCATACGAAAGAAGGTGTTAATGATATTTTTCATTAAAAAGAGCTCAATATTCTCTTTGAAACTTACATTAATCTGATGACTTCTGAATCAATTATTAGATGTTTTGGTAAAATGAAGCAATAAATGATATTTCATTCCGCAGATCTGTACAAAAGAATTTAGAAAAACAGACTTTATATCTGAGTTTAGCAGATGTACAAGTCTTTTCTTTTTTAATTTCCATTTTCAGAAAAACTAGACAATTGTTTGGATTATGGTAAAAAATTGCTGATGCATATTTTCTCGCTTTTAGGGTTGTAACTTAATCTTTTAGTCATCAAATTTAAAAATGGGATCTGGAATCGGTCGCCAAATCTGGGAATGGAATATGGAATTAGTTGCTAAATCTGGAAATGGTATATGGAATTAGTCACCAAATCTGGAATTGGTATAATGAATTAGTCGCCAAATCTGGAAATCATTATTCCTGATGACCCTGATCAGGACAATGGAACAAAATTATAAAATTATTGTATTGCCATTGGTCCTTGACAAGTGTGCAAAATTTCTAATTAATCTGACATGTAACGAGTAAAAATTGAGTTCAAAGATTCCGTTACATACAAGGGAAGCTTACAAAAGCATGTTGAAAATAAAAGTGACTTATGTAAATATTTGAATGGTTTTTATTAAATATCTGCATATACACATATCTATATAAATAAAATGTACTTTAATAAACTTAATTTTGCTGAATATGTTGTTGTTGTTTTTTTGTGCAATATCCTTTAACATAAACAAACATTTCAGTTTCGTCAGTTTTGTGTTAAACGATTTTCACCATATTGAATTGTTTTTAAATCTGAACTGAACTCAGTGGCACAACAGCCCATGACGGCCAAGGCCTACTGCACCTGTCTCAGTTTACGTGACCTTAGGCGCAGGGGTGCATGTGCAGATGTTTCGGTCAAGTGGTCAGTCTGCCGCAAAACCCCCAGTGTTCAGTTCCCAAGCAAGCTTGGTACTCATTTATTGTCCCTCTGAAGTATTGAAAGGCTGGGTCAACATTGCCCGGCCCGGGATTTGAACCCTGGACCTTCAACCATTTTTAAATCTACTTGAGGTTAATGTTTTTAAAAAAAGTTTTTCTTTGTAATTACTTTCATTTTATTTTTGATTTTCCTGTAAAATGTTACTTATTTAACATATTTCAGTCATTTTCAAGTAATTAAGGACAAAAGACTAATTTTTATTAGTGTTTTGTTTGATTCAACTTTTTTTTGAAGAAATGGTTATTTTTTTTTAAATATCTATTTAGTTTCCATTTTTCTTTTAATGTATATAGCAGTGTTCAAAAAAGTATGAATGAGTTGCTTAAAAATAAATTATTTTACCAATTTTTAATACTTTTCAATTTAAGGAAATATTTGTTATTTATATGTGGATATATTAATTTTTTATTAATTCTTTACAGAAACTGTTGACGATGTTCTTGTTTCAACTGTTTCTATAAGTTATGAAAAGATCATGGAAGAAAATTTTGCAACAAAGCAGCTGGTGATTTATTTTTAATATTTATTTTTAAAATGTTTCTCTTATTTTAATATTTATAGTTATGTAATTAATATTCATGATTTATTAACACATTATGAGTTTTTAATGTATATGTGCATGTATACATGTATTTTTTTTTTTTTTTCCAATAGGGTGAATCAAAGACTCAAGGAAACTTTTTTACAAAACTTTATAATTTTTGGAAAATGTTACACTTTAATTTGGGAACTGTTAGGATAAATTTTGGTCAACCATTTTCACTTCAAGTGAGTAAAAAAAAATTTATTTCATCTGAGTTCATGTTTAAATGATAATTCAAGTTGTTACTCTCATATTTAAATGATGAAACAGAAGTTGGAAATTATTTTTATACTTGTGATTCTTTCAATTAAAGTCATTAATGTTATATCCAAAAAACTGTTAGTTTTGAAAAAGTTAACTAAATTTATTTTGTATTATTTTTTAACACTAGTTCTAAAAATCTTTTTGTTTTTTGTATGAAACATATGTTTTATTTATGGGCAACATGAGAACTAAAGAGAGATTTCAAATAAATTATTCAGTTACATATGTAACACTAGTATCTTTACTTCTTTCATAATATCAACTAATTATGTAAACCTATGATCAAGTATTTTATTAATTATTATATGTATTAATTATTGAGGATAAAATGTATATTTAAATAAAAAATCGTGTTATGTTTCTTTTATAGTTTTGGTGTAATATTTTTTGTTTCTACATTTAAATATTAGACTTTCATTGATTTGTATTGAAACATATTTCTGCCTAAGACTTTGACAATCAAGACCTAAAACAAAGCTTTCATGATTTTGACTTTTTTTTTAACCATTATAGTTGAATAGAGAATTATTGTTTCATATGATTGGCAATTGAAAGTGATGCTGTGTTAGAGTTTCTAGTCAGTATAAGAAAAGAATAATAATGTTCAACTACCTCTCGTTAAATTTGAAGAGAAAAACACCAATATACTTATCAATAAAATTTATTGTGTACTTAAATAAGCTATATAAAGCATTCCTTTAAGTATTACATTCCTCTATTTACACCACATTTCAAAAAAGCATTTTGGTTTTAAAAAAGAAAGAAGTGAGGCACACTCATGTTTTGTATGTAATTGGATAATTCATTTGAAATTACTTTTTAGTTCTCATTTTGTCAAATATTATCAATTTTAAAATGCTGCAATTACTATTTATTTTTGTCGCAAATTATTTATATTTTATTCTTTGAAAAATAACACAAAAATTTTTCTCTCAATTTCATTGGTTGTTATAAATAATTACGTTCTGAATGTTAAAATATGCTGAATTTTAATTTGCATATTTATTTTTAAAAACTGCCATTGCATTTTTTTTTTCCTTTCAGGAATTTCTACAAACGTATAAACAAAAAATTCCTGAAAAATCATCTGTAACAAATACACCTCCATCATCACCTATATCTAGTACAATACAAGAGGAATTTAACAAAACCCGTTGTAAATCTGTCACAAATATTTTGACTCAACACATCATATATGGTAAATATAAGAATCATTATCATTTAAAGTGAAATAAAAGCTGGATAAAATGTGAAACTCTTTTTAAATTTAAAAATAAAATCAAAACAGATTAAACACTTTTTTTAAATGTGTTTAGTTATTTATTTAAAAGATAGTGTAAAAGAATTAAATAGTATATTAAAAATACATTGAATTTTTGAAATTTTACTACTTATTTTCACTAAAAATATTTATCTGCTGTAAATTGAAATAATTTCCATTAATTTAGATTTGTAATAAATAAATATTTTTCTATTAATTATTATTTTTTAAGGAAATAAACATTTCATATTTTGTTTATGTTTATTAAATTTAGTACCTATTTACATGTTGTTAAAACACTCTATATTTTGAATTTGTTATTTCTACGGGATGTATTTGTATTTTTTGCATGATTTTTAGTTTTGAAAACTAAATAGAAAATTATGTAATTTTTTTTGTCATGAAAAATACCTATTTGAAAGTAAGTACATAAAATTATTTTGTGAAATTTGCATACATTTATTATACAAATTTTTTCAGATGCCACTTGTTCAACATCCCTCATGAGCACTCAACTTGTATCATTCTTATTTATTACAAAGTATAGGAAGGTAAACAAAAATAATAATTTTGGCTTTACAATTTTTTTAAATATTCAAAAACTTGATGTTCTATTTAAAGAAGTATTCAATCTAAAATAATTTCATATTTGTGACATTAGGGAGCTACTCAGCAACAACTTCAAAATAGTTTGGACTGGCTCCGTGGCGAATTGATGAACAAAAAGTATGATGCTGGTTTTATGGGTGAATCTTTACCTGTGATTAAACGAGCCGTGGAACTTTTAGGGAAAAAACTCATTTCATCAGAAACAGTTGATATGGAATGGACTTCTAGTGATCTTGAAAACAACAATGTGAAAGTTACTGTATATAAACCTGTAACTCAGCTACCACATGTCTTGGAACTCCAGTATTATTCAAATTATGTTGTACCTGTATTTTTGCTGGATAGTATGATTGGTTAGTATTCATAATTTGGTTTCCCTCTTTATTCTTATTAAAATGTTTAAGTTCTTACAAGTAATACTAACCATATAAATGAAGTAAAAAATTCTAGCATTGTTCATGTAGAGTCAGAAAAAAAATGGGGTACTGTCAATAACTTTTATAACTTTCTTTGCAGCTAGACAAAATTGGTAATATTCCAAAAGCTCAAAAGGATCTAAATTACAATGTTATTCAATTAATTGTCTTCTAAGAAATCTCCCCCCCCCCCTCCTTTTTTTTTTTTTTTTTTTTGAGAAGAATTAGACAGAAAATTGTTTCAGTAACTTATATGCCAAACTTCATTCAGATCTGACATTAGTTCCAGAAATATTCTGGAAAAACTGTTAAGGGAATGAAAGCTATAGCGCAATTAATTCATATTGTTTTACCAATTTCTTAACATCCCTGTAATGATCAAACTAATAACTTGTATACTGCCCCTTAAACTCAATGATTTCTGATTGTAAAATGTATTGATAATATTGTATGACACAAGAATAGTGAAATTTTATTGGAAATACATTAAATCTTCTGTTGTATATGAAATATTTTCAAAAGTTGTTCATTTTATCATTTGCTTAAAAATTATTTTTTATCATGTGATTATTAAATACACCCACTGGCCCATGAATTAGAAACCTTTGAGATTTGCATTTGAATGCGTGCTAGGAATGAAGTATACAATTTTTTTTATGATGTGGGTTACACATGGTTAGAATGCTAGTATAAGTAAGATGTAAGAGTGCTTTTCACTATGAACGAAGAAAAATTCAGAAAATAAACCATTCACCACTTGAAAAAGAACATTGTTGGTGCCTATTTAACAGGGGCCTTGATTTAGAAGACAGTAAATCCCCCTAGGTTCTCAAAAGCAGCCATATCAAAGGTTTTTAAAAGTTGGAATCAGGACCCACAGTCCTTCTCTAGAAGATGTAACAATGGTTTGAGTACAGTTTTCCAAGAGCATGATCGCCGTTGTCTCCAATGTATTGTCTGGCAGAACAAGGACTGTACTGTACTTCGACTGACACAAATTGTCGATCAAAGCTCTTCCCAACAGATTTCAGGCTGAACCATATCCAGAGAATTGCAGATGATAGGAATGCATATCAGGTGCCTGTGAGATAACCACTCATTTCTGCCTGAAATGCAAAATTTCATTTGCAAGGGAGTTGGGAAAGAAGGCACTGGATGTCTGATTGTCACATTACATTTACTTAGGGTAATGTGGTTGGAGGAATCATGTCACACCTTATTTTGCATTGATGGAAGATGCTGAATTTGGCGAGAATGTCTCAGTGCCATAAATCAATCTTGCCTTATTCACCCTGTGCAAGAGTCTGGTGGGAGTAGCATGATATGTTCTCCTGGCATGGAAGTGGAGCCCTGGTACTCCTTGAGGGTAAACAAACAGCCCTGAGATACCTAGATGTACTGGCAGATCAAGTGCACCCTGCTATGCTGCATTTTTACCATGATGGCAATGGATACATCATGGATGATAGTGCAACTATACATCATGCAAGAAGTGTTCAAAATTGATTTTGCTGAACATGAGTCTGATTTCCAACACCTTTCTTGGCCACCACATAGCCCAGATCTTATTTTCATGGAAAATGTGTGGGATATGGAGGAAAGATACATGAGACAGCACTCTTATCTTCTAATTTTCAAGATCTATAAAGCTGCATAGCCAATGCTGTGAATGTAAATGTACCCTAGAAGCATTTGGACTTGATGCCCAAATGAATCAGGGCAGTTATCTGCACATAAAATGATCCAATAAAATATTGATCTTGGGTTTCTAATTTGTTGGCCAGTATGTGTATTAGGAATAACCTGTGTTTTTTTAACTAATTTTGTAATGCTATTTCAATTTTTTACTCATATTTAAAGAGTTTTGTCTTTTTGATTTAAAATTAACTTTATATATATTTTAAACAAAAAAAATGTCTAAATATCAAATTTATTCTCCCTCCTTTCCTCGTTAAAATTCTCACACTTTTCTTGTCAAATAAATATCTTAAATCCTTGGATATTTTTTGAAGAAGCTAAAATAAATGTGATCATAAAATAAATTTAATTGGTGAACTTCTTTATGCTTATTGGTATAATTTTAATTTTGTTTGTTGTAACTCAAATTTTTTTCAAAAAACAATTTGTATTTAATAAATATTATCTCTGACATTTTATCTAAATAAACAGCTGTAGCATTTATTAATAGTTATTTCTCATTTTTAGTTTTAAAAGTATCTTTTAAAAGCTAATATTTTAAGCTCATTGTCATATCTATTTTTATAAATATTTTGCTATTCATCTTAAAAATGACTGTAGATATCTTGGATGTTCTGAAGTGTAATAAAATATGTATATTTATGATTCAACAATTCTATATTACTGCATGTTAAAATCTACTTTTAAAATTTTTATAAAAAACACATGTATTTTTCAGCTAATGCACTATATGCTTTAGTTGATGTTGAAATTTGTCATTTCCGCCACTGTGATAGTAAATTATATATATTTAAAGAAGATGTCATAGATAAAGCTGTAGAACTTAGTGAATGTTGCAGTTGGAATTCATAGCAGTTGCTGTAAGTATAATTTTGCTCTTATATTTATAAAAAGTTGTTTTTGATAAGTTATATATAAAAAAATGGTTTTTTTTTAAATTGTTCAATATTCCAATATTTGTTTTTAGGTTTTGGGAGAAATAAACATTTCAATTGATGATTTTTAAAAATTTAAAGTTCATTTTCTGTGTTTGATTATTTTTAATTAATATTAATTATAGTTTTTCTTCCTAAATTTTTAGCCATGTTCAGATATTATGTTTTCATTCAGTGATATCATAGATGAACTTATAGAAAAAGATTGTTTGCATATTGCAGGGGTAAGTAACAATTGCTCTTTTTTTTTAATAAAGTATTCACTTTATAATTTCAAAATTTTTGTTTAGGAGAGCTATACATTTTGCAACCTGTTTGTAAAATCATGAATCCAAGTCCCTGTTCCATTAAATGTCTTCATATAAAAGAGTGTTTATTAAATCTATTTTTTAAGTTTTTTAAAAAATTAAAAATATTTGCAAAAATAAAGGAATTGCTTGAATTCTACATTATATACAAAACAATTCTTTTTCCATAAGTTTTACAAATAAGCCTTGCATTATAATTCATAGTTTGTTGATACTCATTTAAAAAAGCTTCATCTGATTCCTTTTGGAATTGAAAATAACCCTACCAATATTTTTTTTAAAAAAAGATTTAAATGGTATTTCAAATTTGTACCTTCTTATACATTTACTTCTTATATATTTATATTTAAAGAAGCTCAAGGAAGTCATTTATTAGATTTATCATTTACAGCTGATATTTTTTCATTAAATCTGTTTTTTTAATCCAATGAATACTACTGCACTTATTTGCTTCAGTTACTACTCAAAACTTATATTTGTTATTAATATTACGTTAAAAATCTTGTGTTTTCAATTGATAATAATCCCATAAAAAACAGTTTTCACTATATTATATCATAATGTTATGTTTTCCTTTTTTTTAACTCTTTCCTAAGAAAGATCTCCACTTTGCACTTGGATTTAAGTTGAATGTAAAATGGGTCAGTCGTGTACATATCAATTGCTAATTATTGAATGCAATATGATTAAATCATAGTTAATACTAGTTTGTTCTTTTTCATGGTAATGTTGGTATTCTGGAAAAAAAACTGATATTTTTTTATTTTATAAATAATTGTGCACTCTAGCAGGCAAATTTTTTTTTTGACATCTGGCTGGAAAAATTCTATATTTGTCTGAAATGTGCATGTTTTGGATTGTCTTTGAACAATTAGATCACCTATATTGTTTTTGATTAAATAATTTTATTTTATTTATATGCTTAAGAAGGCTAATTATTTACCATTATTTCAATGTTATTTATTTAGAAAATATTTGGTGTTGTTTTTTTTCCCTCCCTGTATTGCTTGATTGCTATTTATACATTTATGATATCTCCATTTCATTAATTTCAATTTTTAGGTAGGTATTATGCCTAATAGAAATGTTTATGGAAAAAAATCTCATTCATTATCATTTTGCTCAAGTGAAGATGAAGATGATGATTCTGTTTTAAAAAAACAGCAACTAAAGGTAAGTATTAAGCAAATGTATGACTTTATTATAATATCTATAATTTTAATAGACTATCTGTATAATACCATAGTTTGATTCTTGTTTTATTTTCTTCCTGTTCTACTTTTAGATTTGTATTCCCCCCCCCCCTTCCCATTCCTGATTGTTATCCTCTGAAATATCTGTTGTATATTTCTTGATGGCAAAATAAAATTATAAAAGATCATTTAAAAGCCTTGTCAAAAAATATTTTTCAAACTAAAAATTTTGAAAAAAGATGTTTTTAAAATTGTGTTTAGAACTATAATTAATTATATTTTTGAATTTATGTAATATAATTTGAAAGATTTTTAAAATTTTTCACTAAAAAATAGTTTAAGATTTAATCACATGTTTGAAAATAACTTCAGGATTTTTTTTAATCAGGAAAGGAAAAGTAATTTATGTATATATTTAGATTAAATTATGATATGCAATTATTTTCTTCCCAAGGTAAATTTAGGAAGCACTTATTAACTGTAATGAACATAGCCTTTTATCAGTCATCAAGTCTAAACTTTGGAAAACATTATTTTATTTTTTTAGTTGTGATTTTGTTGTACTTCATCTTTTATGCGTGTTTTTCTTATGTATGCATATTTTATATATGCTCTATTTATTATTGTTTGCCACTACTCTTAGATTTTTTTTATCTTAATGAAACCTTTTTAAAATCAGCATTAATAAAAAAATTACAATTGCAAAATATCAAGAAATTCTATGTTGTAAATTAAAATTACTACGACTTAATACATAGTTGTCTGCAAATAACATTCCTACAATATTTTTTCCCTGCCTCTGATGAAAATGTTTTATACAGTTAAATGGCAAATAATTAATTAAAAAATGAACCATTAATAATATTTTTAAATAGAATTTTTAGAAACTTATTTCCTTTCATTTGGCATTTTTATTAATTTCAATTGCTATATATCTTGGTTGCCCCACAAGCTGCTAAACTTAATTAGATTTTTTTAAAATGGATATTTATTTTTAAAAAGTTACCATTTTTAAAAAATTTCACTTTTTTTTAGATTAATCTTACAGAAGAAAGTATCAACCATTTAGAGTTCTTGCGTTCTGTTCTAAGTCCATGCATTGAATCCTATTGGCTAGGTGCAGTCACTCTTCTAAAATTAATTGATGAAATAATGGAAGGTAAAAAAAATCTTTTGAACAATATTTTCTATTTTAATAACATTGAAAAGTCATTGATAATAATTGTGAGTTGATAGTTAATGAATTCTTAGATTTTTATCAATTATTTGTCAGCAGTTTTAGCAACTTTTATCATTGTTAGCACATGTTAATAAACCTTTGAAATATCAAGACAGGTTTTAAGACTCAGCAATTCTAAGGGGAGGATTTGTTATCTTTTCATATAAAGTATATTTGCAGAGGTTAAAATAAAAAATGTTACATTATAAGATAGTCTCATAAATTACATTTGATTGATTTAATATGATAGTACATGTATTAAGTGACTACTCTTTTATTTTGATATACCATTATATAAAAAAAAATTGTAATTAACCTTTTACATGCCAATGTTCCAATATTAGAACATCAAAAAAATTGCCTTTTTTTCTACTTTTGATCGGGCAAAATTCAAAATTTCATATAAAATTCAAAATTTAAAAAAATATTTTTATTATTTGGTAAAAGTAATTAAAAATGACCATTTTAACTATTGACTGCAAGATATCATTAAAAATATAGTTATTTTTTTTACTACCAGTTTTGAAATTTCAATGTTCTAAAAATGGAACATTGACGTGTAAAGGTATACTTTTTCACACAATGCAGTTATTATGCTTACAGTTCACAGAAGAGTGGGAAAAGATTTCTGAACGCTAAAAACTTATAGTATGTGTCAGAAGAAAATATTTATGACTTGACTTTCGTTTCAGCTCCCTCTCTCAACCCCCCCCCCCTCCCTTTTCAACCGTTTCTGGACAATCTCAAGTGAATTTCTCAGCTGCAGCAAAACTACCACGTGCATTTGTTGATTGCACGTGTGTCTTATTTGGAGAGGAAAGTCACATGATAAGGTCTTATATTATTTTGTGTTTCGTCAGTTAGTGAATATCCATTCTGCTGATAAGATGTCGCATTCAAAGCCATTCTGAACTGTAGAAGACGCTTTGGAACATTTTTATACACTATCAGATGATGAAGAACCTATTGATATTTGCCAGTTTCCACTAGAAGAAAGTGATGTTTGACTAACGATGAAGTTATCGATGGAAGATATTTTTCAGTCTGTTCTACCAGTAGATGTTTGTAGCAAAATCAAAATTTCTGCAAGCATATCGGATGATGAAATACCTCATGTATATCAGAAAAGCACAGCAACAAAAAATGCCTCGAGTGCGAAAAAAGATTGCTTCAGAAATGTTTTCCTAGCTATACATGGACAATAAAAATAATTTAGGACATAAAAGAACACATTTTTGAAAAAACAATAATATATTTTGTCTTTATTTCTCATTTTGAAGAATTTTGGTAAATCTGTATTTTTCTAGTTTTTTTTCTTTGCTTTATTATACTATTAGCTGTGAGAATTTTGATATGAAGGTTATTTGTTTATTTCTTTGTCCTACTGTGTTTTCCTTTATAGTTTCTAATAAGTGATTGTAATTTTCTGAAATGTATAAATTCCTGTTTATAAATCATATTTTCAACTTAATCTGTTTTATTTTGGAATTATATTTAAAAGTTTACTTCAGATGTGGCGGCAACATGGAACACCCATCGGGGAACCCTCCCCCCGCCATCGGGGTACATTTAAAAAACTCTGCAGGGGAAAAATGATAGTTTTTCTCTTTCACACGCAAACTTTTAGTTCTTTTCCCCCATTTTAATTTTTAGATTTTTAAGGCCCATTTCAATAGTTTGTCGGTGGGGGATGAAACCCCGTAGGGAAATGTTTAATGACACCTCTGGTAAGATACTACTTCTTAAAAATGTATAAAATAACTGATTTTTGAATTAAAATGTCATTGGTCGTACTCTTAAAAAACATGTGAAAAAAACTAAATGGCACCTGCCAATGTTCCATTTTTGAAACATGCTAAAAATCTTTAAAAAAAAATTTTTTTTTTTCAAATTTTTTTTCTTTTATAGGTCTTATGTTTCAATTTTAATTTGATTTTTATCAAAATTTAGTTTATGTTACCTTTTAATCATAGTGCGGCGTTTAAAAGGTTAAACACATCCGTTTTGTATTATTTAAAAAAAATTACAAAAAATAATTTTATTTCTAATACAATATGTATGTTGTATATGCTCAGGCGACACCAGCGCCAATCTCTGTAACCCCCGGATGTAAGCGGGAGAAGGGGTAGACTTACTGTTCTCCCAGCAGCGCGCGCCTAGTCAGGTTTAACAACCTGTAGATGTCATTAAATACCAATTCATTGAGCTGCTCTAATTCAGCAGCTTAATTTTATCTCCATTTATATTGAAGTAAATCAAAAATTTTACTAGTGAATTAGCTGTAACAGGCTTAAATTATCTTTAAATTCATGCTTGTATCAAATATTTAAAAATATGAAAGCTTGATACTCGTGATTATATTTCCAATGTATATCTATTGAGTTTAACATAACATTTTATTTATTTAGTAGAGTTTAGATACATTTTAAAACATTTAAATTTATATTTTATCAAAAATTCACAATATAGAAAAGTTTTTATTTATAAAAACATCCTCCATTATTTCAAAAAGAAATATATTGGTGTATTTTTACTGATTTTTTTAAACCAGTTTTTAAAATATTTTGAATATGCACTCTTACAAATATCAAATAGAAAGACTTAAGTGAATGGGTTTAATCAGTTGCCCTAAAGTTAGATGTAAAATTACTTTTTATATGAATTTTTAAAAAAATTAATATTTTTGTTGTTATAATTGGTTTGAATCAAATTGTACTTGTTTAAAAAATATCCAGAAAAGATTTAATTTGAAGTGTTAGTTGACAGGAATAAAATTAAATATTAGCTTGTGTCAAAATTAATGCTTAAAAATTGATGGTCTAAAGCAGGCTCGGGGATCTTTTAACTGTGGCATGCAAAACCAATCTACTTATGATTCAGCGCGCCACACATTTGTGAACCAATTTGATTCCTATGATAATGTATAAAGAGTTAATGTATGCAGAGGTCAATAATATAGATTTACAGTTTTATTATATATTAATTTTGCATCATTTAAATATATTTCTTAACAAACAAAAAAAAGGACAGCATAAAAATATAACTATTTTTTCAACAGAAATTTTTAAAAATTAAAATTTTACATGTATAATGTATTTTTGAACATATTTATTAAATTAAGAAATAGTTAACATTAAATATAAGTATTTTCCTTTATTATAGTTAAATATACAGAAAAATAAGAACTTAGTGCTTGCACTACTATACTTTCATATTGCAAAATCAGGAATATAATTTGTGACTTTCAATTTGACACGATTCTGAGCATTCATTTGTTAAACAATTTATTTGTGAACTCGGAATATTTTTCATATGAAGAAAGATTTTTTACTTAGATATGTAGGACCAAAAGCAGAAAGCAGAGTCCATGCAATTTTCTCTCTTCAAACAATTAAATCTCTCTATCAATGGCATTCAGTAATTTATTAACTATCTGTAAATTTATCGGTCAGATTTTAAGATGTTTGTCAAATAAGGTCCATTACAAATTTATCAGCTCCCATCCACTCAAAAAATAACAAATTTGTTGAGTTCTGCAGAGGGTTGTTGAGAATTGTACAATGTACCACAGGTTGCTGACCCCTGGTCTAAAGCATAAGTTCCCAGAAGGTGATAAAAAACAGTTATATTGTGTTAGCTTTGAGGTGTAATTAAGTGATTATTTCTTAATACATCACACAAATAGCCAAAAGAAAAGAAATAAAAAGTTAAGAAAATTGTACCAATATGCATTTTTTGAAGAAAAGTAGTTTTAGTCAAAATCAGTACAAAACTTCTTATGATATTTTATTAACACTGAAATGTGCTTGTAGCAATTTCAATTTTAAAATAAGTAAATTGCTGTAAAAATGTTATATTTTCAGTTATCAATTAATTTTTCATTAATAGTTTAAATATACCCCAATATTTTTTTGCAGAATAAAGCCATTCTTTCAAATCATTCTTACAGCAATTCATCAGAATAAATTTTGGTATAATCTGTATTTTTATTTTATTGTATTTATTTTCTTAAAAGGAAATTACTTTGTGTGTTTTCATATATTAACTAAAAATAATAAATGTTAAAAGTTCTGTAGCAGCATTTAAAAAAAAATTTATTTTTATTTTCAGAGAACATATTAATTCAAGAAATGCAACTTACAGCTCAAGAAAAACTGTATAAAGGATTATTAGCCTACGGTAAGTCCAGTTTTATTTCATATACTCATCAAATTGAAACTTTTAACATTAACATAAAAAAATGAAACATTTGTCTTGAATGAGGCAGTAAATTTCTCTTCTTTTTTTATAAACTTCACCTGAATTAATTTGATCTTCTAATTTTATCATCATTATTATTTATTGTATATCACAAATATATTTTCTTTGTAATTTATATATGTATATATATATTATTGCAGAGGAAAGTTTTTCTGCTGACACATTTAGGAATGCATTGAGGCTTTTTGAGCTCTGGCAAATAGTGGAACATTATGTCCAGGATGGAATCAAAATAGTATATTTAAGTGATAGTTGGAACTGCAAAGAAAGAATAAATGATGTTATTGCTAGAGTTGAAGAATTTAGAAAATAAAACTTTTCATTGCATCCCGTTCTTTTAAAAATTTAATGAGCTTAAATTTTAAAATAAAGTTTTTGTAAATAAAATCATGTTTCATTTTCGGTCTTGTATTAAAAGATTAAAAAAACAATGAAATTGTTGCTTTCTTGTGTGTGTCCATAATTTTGATATTATTTCTTGTTTTTTAGTCTTAATTATGAAATATATTTTCTACTTTTCTCTGCCTTTTGACATTATTCATATAGCTCCAAACACTTATGAATGAAAATCATTTAAAAATGTGTTTAAAAAAAGTAGATTTTCATTATTCCTGTCACATCTGCACAAATACCTACAAGAACTCGCTCTTTTAGACGCAGTCAGGATGATGCATGATTAATTTGTTTACTGTAATAATTGGCAAGTGATGCTTTTGCTAGCTTAGTTTTATAACTTCTTGTTAGTGTTAGACAACTGTTAGGGACATTAGTGATTTTTGTACTTTGCTAGTAGACTTTTTTCACATTGACTTCAGCTCTTGTAAAAGAATTTCTCATTATGCAAGTTCTATAGTTTAATATTATGTCCAGTGTGTGTTTTTCTCATCTTGAAACTTCTGATACTGTAAATTGTGTTGAACACTTATGAAATCTTTTATAACTAGTATTTCATTATTATATTTATCAGTTATGTACGTCCTAGCATATCACAAAAATATATAAAATTGTTAATAATAGTGATATATTTATGAATGTAAAGAACTGGGAACATGGGGGCTCATTATTCCATTTTCTTAAAACAGCATGTTAGTCTCTTAAAAACCAACCCAAAAAATAAACATTACAACAAGTAGCAACATTTCAACTCTCCACAATAAGAAAATTGACAAAACCACTGATAACATCACCAAACACAAGATTATAACTTTCTATAATCTTTCTAAAGGCAGTGTAGGTACAGTTGATGAAATGATAGCCACCTATTCAGCTTCTACAATAAATTATAAATGACATTTGGCAGCTTTTTTCCCATCTGTTAAATATGGGAGTAATAAATTGACTCATTATATTTAAGCTGAAAACACTAGAATTATAGAAAAACAAAAGTTATATTCCTAAAGCAAATAGCTCTAGGTCTAATGAAATGTCATTTGTATGCCAGATCTCAGTTTAAAGCAGTTCCAATAGTAGAAAAACAATGGAAAGAATCATTAGATTTCAAAACAGTGAAAAAACTGACTCAAATGAAATAAAACCAGGTTTTTATTATTATTGTCCACAAAGAAAAAAAGGCTGTGAAAAGTGTAGCAAACATGTCTATTTTAATCACACTATATATATACAGTCGACTCTCCATAATTCAAAACTTCTGCAATACGAAGCTCTCAATAATTTGAAGTATATTCTCAGTCCCTAGAAAAACTCTTGATATTTCGAACTAAAACAATACATTTTGGTACACTCAATATTTCGAAGTAAAATCTGTGGCTCGTCAGACTACAACATGCTATAATTCAATGTTATATCAGAAAACTCTGGACAATTCGAACACTCACTATCAGGTGCAGTCCTGTCGGACTGCACAATAAACAGGTCAGAGCTTGCAAGTTTTGAGTTGTGTTGTCTCTGCATGTCTCCCCTGTAATTATGAAATTTATTAATTTAGTGTGAATAGAGACTTCATTGAAAGAGAGACGTTCAGAAACACAACATTTAATGACGGGAGGCAAGACAAGAATGAATCATACAGGCACATTACATAAAACAGTGCAACAATTTACACAGCGCCATCTGTTGGCATTCACACAAAACTAATACACACATATCAAACTACACAATATTTAACAGTAATGAAGCCCCTTTGATGACCATCTGTATGCTACCCCTTCTTATTGTTCTTCAGGTGAAAAGACACTTTTGTTTTCATTCCTTTAAGTGGACAATAGACCAAACACACCTATTGTCAGCCGTCCATATCTTTTGTTTAACACGTGGTATTACTACATATGTGCTAAGAAAGGATGGTCCGCTATTGTGAAGAAGAGATGCATAGGATTGTGTATGAATGTATTATTTTAATACAGAACTTTTAACCTCTGTAATGTATTTATACTGTATAATATGTACCTTTTAAAAATACTTTAAACTAATTTTATACATATGTACAATTGTTGTTTTATTACATAGTTTCAAATTTAAATGTGTTAGAAAAAAAATTTCTCTTCGTGTAGTTTGGGAATTTTTTTTCTACCCTCTTGATTATTCAAAGTTTTTTATTGGTCCCTCCAACTTTGAATAATCGAGAGTCGACTGTACTTATCTGTGAATTAATACATAAAAATTGTAATCATTTAATATCAATTAATACAATTTTGTAAAAATTGTGGAATTCCTATTTTAATATTTTATTAAAAACGAGCATGGATGAGTTATTCTTAATTCAGTGTTCCATGGAACACTGGTTCTCTTAAAATTAAATAGAGAGTGAGCATGAAAGAGAGTCTCTGTAAAGCAACACAAGGGCTATTGATAGTGTACCTCATAATTTTGAACCTCTGTCAAGTGATGTGGATGACACCTGAGCTGGCACCTCCATCTCCTAACTACCACACCACACCAACGGAAGTCAATGTGTTTAATTTTCTATTAATATTTGTACTATTTTACTTTATGAATGAAAAAGTAAAAACCTTGTAAAAATTTACTTAATTTAGTAAATAAACATTTGGTATGTTTATTTAAGGGGACACAGTACGATTCAATTGACAAAAATCGGTCAAAAATTCAAATTTAATTTTTTTTAGCTTAAATTATTCTGTATATACTTTTTTATAACCTGACAAAGTTTGAAAGCTCTAAGCTAAAAAAATACAGAATTACTAGCTGACCCGGCCCGGCGTTGCACGGGCTTTTACCGAGGGTATAACTTAATCACCATGTTAATTTCCTCCTTTCTTTCTGACGTCAGCACTTTTGTGTGGGTGTGACGCGTACGATGTGAGTGTATGGCCCGTGAGTGCGTGTCACGGCTTTCTCGTTTAACATTTTCCCGTCTCTTCACAAAATCAGCACTTCCAATATTATTTCTCGAAATTACTTTTACTTCTTTGTTTCTTTCCTCTCCACTTAGCCCGGCGTTGCACGGGCTTTTACCAGTGAATAACTTAATCCCCATGGGAATTTCTTGTTTCCCTCAGGACGATAGCACTTATGTGTGTGTATGCGCGATGTGAGTGATTTCTTTAACTATGGCATTAAAACTCCCTTTCTCGAAATTTGTTCTTGCGTTGGTGTGGAGAGGTGGGTAAAAGCTTAGGTGTCGTCCTCGTCACTTGACGATGGTTGAAAATTTCGAGGTCCGTTGCTAAAAACCCTCGAATAGGCGAACAGTGCGAATTTATAAATCACTCACTTTTCAATTCTTTCGTTGCAATTTTTTAGTCCCCAGAAACGAAAATGTAGCCTTTTTAAAAATAGTTGTATGTTGAAAAAAGACAGAAAAGTAGAAATTTTCAAATTACAAAATTTTACTACTATTTTAAATCTTGAAGTAAAATTTTGAGGATATTTTGAAATGTTCGACACACAGGAAAAAAGTTTCATGCAATTATCTTTATACAAGAAGAAATTATTAAATGAATGTTTTAAGTATTTTGAGTGTTTTGTTAAAATTTGTTCAAAAAAGTTTTTGGCCTTTTATTTTTTTAAATCACTGATTCTAAAAGTTTTAAAAATATGCAAAATATCATTGTTTTGTAAAAAAAAAGGGTTTTTTTTTTAAATTCTTAAAAAAAAATAGTTTTCGGCATTTATTTTTTTTAATCACTGATTCTAAATGATCGATGAATTTTTTAAAAATAATTTTCATTTAAATTCATCTATATTTATTCATTTTAGAAGAAATCATAAAATACAAAACAAAATTAATTATTTTATACTAATATTGATTAAAAATATTCATTTAGCAATTAATTGGGACATGCCAATTTAGTGATTTTTGATATATTAATAACACGTATTTAATAATGAATTTTTTATATGAACATAGCTTTTATTTTTTTCTAAGGAAGTTATACTTATTTAACTGAATAATTCAAAAAGAAAAATTTCGAAATGGGCAAAATTTGGTTTTTATTATGAAATTATGTGTCAAAAAAAGATTTATACATTAGGCATTATTTTAAAGTAAACTATAAGTTTTATGAAAGAGAACAAAAATTTTGATACTGATAAATATTTTAAATGAGTCTCAGAAATGTATTGAATACATTTTGTCATCTTAATCTAACATCTATAATGATTTAATTTTGAAAATTATCTAAAGAAAAAATGAAGCAAAAATAACTTTTTCACTCACCAAATTTACAGATTTCCCCCTGTTTAAGGCAGAACTTTTTAGTGTAACCCTTGAGTTAGATGCGGTCGACGGTTAAACAGTTCAAAGGTCTTTGGCGCAAAACGATTTTTCGACTCCAAGGTTTGGCTAACTGTAAAATCGCATATTTTTTAATAATTTTTTTTTATTTTTAGGGCATAATTTTTAAGTTAATGCTTTCAAACTTCAGAAATTAATTTCAAAAATAAAGTACTTTTAAATTAAAAAAAATGTACAAAAAATACTGTTTAAATTATTTCTTGCAAAAATGGTTTTTTACGAAAATAAGAAAAAAAATTGTAAAATCCGTAATTATTGCGCAATTTTTTCAATCTTCGTACAGATTACGGATAATATTCTTTTACACACGGAAATAAAGTTTCATGCGATTATTGTCATAAATGACAAAGTTATTCAATGTTAAGTTAAAATTTTGAGTATTTTGTGAAAAATCTTTTAAAAAAAAGTTTTGGGAATTTTATTTTTTAAATGACTGGATCTAAAAGAAAAAGGTTAAGAACCGGAAAATTGAAGAAAAAAAACAGGAATTAACGCCAACGACTGTAAATGACATTTGTACAAAGATATCACAAAAATTACCGTTATCCAACACTAATTTCTGTATTCACCGTTAAACGTTAATGATAATTTGAATATCCAATGCATTAAGAACGTTCTGATGATGCTCGGAAAAATTATAAATTTTATATAATCAAGAGAACTAAATTCGAGATTATTTATTTTAATATGCGGAGAATTATCCAGTGACCATAGTACCCAGCTTTTACAACCAAAAATCGGATGGTTATAAATAAACGTCTTGAACCGACTTTTTGAGTCAAAAGATGAAGTCAGATAATTTTTTAAATGAAAGATCGTGAGACTACACTTGAAAATATTATGTGGCAAAATATGGTTCCAACGCTTGTCCTATTTAGCAGACATGTTTGCCATTCTAAAGAAAATAATGGATTAAATGTACATAATATAAAAAATTAAAGGGAAAAAAAAGAATACCTTGGTTTTATTATATATGGGGTTATCATATGTTAAAAAGAAAAAAGTGCAATATTTTGAAAAAATTGAGCAGTTTTTTTGTTTTTTTTTACCGGAAATCAATTGAATTTAGACGACAGTGTTGAAAATTATATATTCGAGCTCCTTATTTCTCTTATAGTTAAAAAAACTATAAGAAAATATTTTCCAGTCGAGAAAACTAAGCATGAAAGGATAAAAAATCCTTTTGAATGAATGCTTCGATAAATCAGTAGGCTTCATAATGAAGAAGAGAGAACGATTTATCGACACATCAAAATGAATTGGGTTTTAAAATCTATATTTAAACAGGAACAGCTCCTAAATTTTAGGTTGCAAATTCATGCCGAATACACAAAAACTTCTCATAGAGCTCTAAACATTTTAATGCCGCTCGAATCAACGTACATTCTATAACAAACAAAAAAAACGATGCACCAAGAAGGCGTTGTTTGATTGTAATTAAATTTCGTATGCAAAGACATTTGTACCGAACATGCAAATGATTAAAATTTGGTGTTCACTGAATGAATAGCAGGAGCTACAGCGCATCGGAACTGCGTACTCAGCAAGTGGCTACAAGAAGAAGTTCTCAATCTGATGGTCAAAATTTCTGTAGCACTGTGGTTTAGGATACCTTTCAACGACTGAAAAAATGCCTCGCCACAGGATTCGAGCTCATTACGAGCAACTGTCAGAGTTTCAAAGAGATCATATTATTGGATTGAAAGAGGCGGGTTGAGTAAATCGGAGAATCGCTCGTCATATGAGTCAAAGCAATGTGGCCATTAGAAGATGCTCGCAAGAATTAGTGGACAATGGCAGATTTCAGCGTCATGATAGTAGCGGTCGACCTAAGGTCACAGCAGATCGGGAGGACAGATTGACTGTCAGATCATCTGTCACAGCGCCTGATTCATCGTTATCAACCATCAGACGTGACTCGCACATGAGTATCCACTATAACCATTCACAGACGGCTGATAGAGCAAAATTTACGCTCGTACCAACCATTACGCCACCTGCTACTCACGCCTGCACACTGTCGAGCTAGATTATAGTGGTGCCTGTGACTCGATCAGGTAGGAATCATGCTGGGGAAGTATGGTGTTTAGCGACGAATCCCGCTTCCAACCGTGTCCTGACGATCATCGAAAGCGTATCTAAAAACGCCCAGGGCAGCGTGTTGATCTGATTTCACATTGCACACCACACAGGCCTCAACCAGGAGTTACTTCTTGCGAAAGCCGGACCCCTTTGGTCGTCATCAGAGGCACACTTACAGCACTGCGATACGTCGACGACATTCTGAGAACTGTTTTGCTACCATTTCTTTTGCAGTATCCTGATCTTATTTTTCAGCAAGACATTTCTAGACCACATACGGCACGTGTTGCTATAAACTGCCTTACAACTTGTCAAACACTTCCTTGGCTATCCAGATCGTCAGATCTCCCTCCAAGTGAGCATGTCTGATATATGATGGGAAGGCGACTACATCCACCAGGGAATGTTGATGACCTGGCCCGGCAATTAAAGCAAATTTGGCAAGAAATACAGCAGGAGTGCTTCATAATTCTATGCCACGTCGTGTGGCAGTTCGCATCCAGGCTAGAGGTGGGTCAACACCTTATTGTGCTCGTTACTTTGTAACTATGTAACTCTGAAATAAATCATTCAATTTTTCTGAAATTTTAATCATTTTTTTAATCTGTACATAATCTTTCTACACACCAATTTCTGTCGGACAACTCGTTCCTGTTACGTCGATTTCTTTGTTTGTTTGTTATAGAGTGTATATAAGTAAAAACTCTCTCAACGTGAGCCCAGAGTATTGGCAAATTCAGGTGAAAGTTGGCTGACCGAAAAAAATTGTTTAAACCTGCAATCCTGGTTCCTAAGGCAAGGAGTTTGCTCTAGTATTTCTGTGGCTAAATCTATTATTTCATGACTATAGATATCTTAGGTATATAACTATTTTTTGTACATTTTTGTAATGTATATTCTTTTCTATTTATGGCTGCAATGCGCCTAAATATAGAAGAATTTTATGAATCACTTTGTTGTTTTTTCATTTGATATATATATATATATTACAAAAATATACTAAAAATAGTTATAAACCTAAGATAACTATCGTCATAATAGGAAAGATTTAGCCACAGAAACACTAAAAGCAAACTCCCAGCCTTAGGAACTAGGAATGCAGGTTTAAACAAAGTTTTCTGGCCAGCCAACCTTCAATATATATATATATATATGAAATATACGTGGCCGTTGAAAGATATTTCTTAATAGATTACTATTTATTATCCATCTTGAACACATAAGACATTACAAGGACGACACAATACACGCACATAAAACAAGCTACAGCCGGCTACATGTTTATGCAAAGAAAAAAAACAGAAGCGAAAGGGAGTTGGTCTCCAGGAATCTCGGTTTTTATAGGCTTCTCAAATCACATGATCTGAGTGGGTAGCTAGATGTAATTTAAAATACTGCCGTTAGGCGGCGGGTTAACTTATTACTAAAAGTTGGTCCTGAAGGGATGGAAAATTGGCAAATAAAAGATATTAAAAGGGGAGTCATTAGGGTAAAAGCCGCATTCACACCAAGGTAGTCAGCCTGAAGCGTTGAGCGTCTAGCCAATCAGAGACTTCATCTCCAGCAGTGGAAGAAGTTGTGATCGCGACTATTTTAACTTTAAAAAATTCGACTTCAGGCGTTTGAGCGTGCATAGTTTAGTCACGTGTCGCACACTTAACCAATCACAGATGAATATACTTTTGTATTGTTACTAATTCAACTGTTACACATTATAAACAATTGGAACTATGAATAAAATTAAATTCTTCAAAAAGCTACTTTTAATCAATTAATTTTTTATTGATTATAGTTAAATTATCGTATTGTCATCCAAAACAATCGTGTGCATTAAATTTCAGCTCAATCGAGGGCTTTAAAACGTGAGAAAAAAACGTTTAAAATTTTGACACAAGTCTCCAAATTGCCAAAAATGATGCCAACGTGGATATATCTATAACTCTCTGAATAATTGTTTTTGTAAATTAATTTTTATTAAATTACTGTATTGTCACCCAAAACAGTCGTGTATGGAAAATTTCAGCTCAATTGAGCACTTTAAAATGTGAGAAAAAGGTTTTGACCCAAGTCGCGCGCTAAAATGGTCACTGTGTCGCCAATAATGACGCCAACATGGCTGTATCTGTAATTCTTTGAATAATTAGTTTTAATCAATTAATTTTATTAATTATAATTAAATTGCCATCCAAAATAATCCTGTTTTTTAAATTCCAGCTCAATCGAGTGCTTTAAAATGCGAGAAAAAGCTTTTAAAGTTTTTGACCCCGACATAGTTACATATGAAAAGAAAAAAAAACCATTAATTAATAATAAAAGCGTGAGAAAAAAATGCTTGAAGAAAATTTATACTTCCTTAAGAATTTCTTGTAATTATTTATTTACATTATATTTATTTTTGACTCTTGAAAAAATTGATTAAAGGTCGTATGTTATAGCACAATTGTGTTACAAAATATATACAAAATAAAAAAAACTATTTAATATTTTCTTATACTTGTGTAGAAATCTATAAAACCAGTATAAAAAAATTTGAAGCATCTTTTTTATACAAAATTCCATAATTAGAATTTCCTCTTGCACACACACACACACACAATTCAGAATATCAAAAACACACCTTAGCATTAAAAACAACTATTTCAAATAAACTTCCTTGATGCTGAAGCATATATGCTCTAGGGTTAATTTACATATTTTAATGATAAAATCTGCATTAAATAAAGTGTATTTCAGATTTATACTTGTATAAAAATATTTTTTATTTTTTTTTATTTTGTTATTACTTAAATATTGTAAGAAACGCCATCTTATAGTTTTTCTGATCATAATTTTCGAGCATGTATCTAGATCAGAGTTTCTTAACCCTATGTGCCAAGAGAGACCATCTGTGACACAAGAATTTTCTACAAACAATTAAAAGTGCATGAGTTTTGTAGCTTTGAAAATAGTATATGTAATTACATCAACATTTACTCAAAATAGATATTTTTTTTATTTATTTAGTTTTCCTGTTATATATTATTTGATATTTTTTTTTTTTTTTGGCCCAGTTGTAATTGACATGGATTGAAATTGGCTTTCTTAAAATGAAAAGATTTGTGAAATAATCCAATCTTTATATTTTTTTGATGAGATTGCATTGCTGTGAACTAATAAAAAATATTTAATTCTCAGTAAGCAAGGATGTCAGATATTTAATTAAATCTTTTGATAAATATATGTTTGTATCATACATCTGTCACATTTTTTTATATTCAGGTGTGCAACCAACAAAAAAAGAATGATAAATACTGGTCACATTGTGTTGAGCTTATTAACTCTTTCATCCTTGGTGGTACATGTGTTGTGCCATTAGTTCTTGTTTGTTTATTGTGTGGTGGTTCATAAAATGCACCACTTGTTCCAATGCCTCAGAAATTGATGCTAGGGGTACATTCTCTGAACCACCACAGAGGTCAAATCCTAGCAATTACTCAAGTTTCCTACAGATATCAGAAGCTAATTGCATGTAATGGGTTTATGTAGTAGTTCATTCTTTGATCAGCTGTGAGTGTTATTTTTTGGAAGTGACTGTGTTGTGTATTTTTATGTGTAAATAAAAATGATTCTTGTGATATTTGATACAAATCAGGTAAATACATATATTATGTAACTAAATGAGTCAGTATTACAATAATTAGTACCTTACATGTGCATTGCTAGTATGAAAATATGAGAGCCCAAAAAATGTACCACCACGCTATTGAAGGCCATCTTCATTAGAAATACAAAATACATTTCGCTTATTTTCTCTCAATAATGGACATGTTTATTGTGCCAAATATTGTGTTTATTGTGGTTGTTAGTTAAAATTTTAAAAAATAATAATAATATTTGTTAAATAATAGTTCATACAAAATTACATAAATGGCTTGAATGAGATATAGCTCGTGTTCAAGAAAAAATAAATACAACTAATACACTTATTATATATGTTGACAAAATAAAAAAACTAGGTAAAATAAAGTAATGTATAGAATAGAATATTTAAAATTGAAGCCAACATTAGGTAAATTAGGACCAAACTAAAATTAAGCTTACAAGACTAGATTAAAAAAAACTGAAAATGTTTTAATTTATGGGATGAATAACAGTATAATACGAAGAGTATTTATTTATTTTCCCAAGTTCGTACAGAATGGATGAGTTGTGTCTGCAACTTATTTTTCATAGGGAAGAAAAATAAAGTTTTCAGAACTATCATGCTGCTTGAAGTGTGGTGGTATAAAATATGTGCCTCCTATTTTTTAAAACTTTAGACACCCTTTATTTGAAAGAAAAAATGTTTTATATTAATATGTAGCAGCTTTTGTTCAATAATTATAGTTCAGTGAAGTTTATCTAAAATATTTGTAATTATTTCCCTCGATTGCATTCTTAACACGCTTTTATAAGTTTCACTTGCATTTAACGGAATCTTGGAACTCGATTTTCACCCACTTAAAAAGGTCAAATTAATTCGAAATTTCGCACAATTGTCAAGGACCGATGACAATTCAATAATTTCATAATTTTGTTCCATTGTCCTGATTAGGATCCTCAGGAATAAGGAATTTTAGATTTGGCGACTAATTTCATATACTATTTCCAGATTTGGCGACTAATTGCGTATATCATTCCCAGAATTTGCGACTAATTGCGTATACCATTTCCGAATTTGGCAACTAATTCCAGATTTGGCGATTAAAAGACTAAGGTATAACCCCAAAATTGAAAACACGCTTGCGGTTAATAGAATTAGAATAAACAAAAAAGTGTTCTTTATGGGAGAAAGGGGAGAGTGGGTGCGTCACCAATTCTTTGAAAATAGAAATAAAAAAAAAACTCGTGCATATGAAAAAAATAATTTATGTTCTAACTGCTGAACTCAGACAGATTTTACTTTTCAAAATTCATTTTTCCTAAGCAACTGATTCTCCACTTCAGCCGACCTTGAACTTTGAAAGTAAAAACAAAACTTGCTGAATTAATCAAAGAAAACCTTTTAAATGGAAGTATTTGTTTTATGTTTATTACAACAGATAGTACCATGTTTTTTTGAATCTGAATAAATTATTTTTAAGAAACCTGAACCTTTTAAGAAACATCTACGAATACTGTCGTAGAAAAGAGTTTAATTGCTTATCACTCGCGCTTGCTTGTACAAGTGATTATATGAATTAACATTATAATTAAATTTTCTATCAATCCTTGAAGCAATACGTTTAAAAGGTGATAATACGATTGATATTTAATATTTCTACTTAACACACTTTTATTAGTTTGACCTGTATCTATATAGACGGAATCTTTGAAATATAACGATACGGGACTCATGCGAGGCCCGGTAAACGGAGAAAATAAATACCCTTCAGACTCGTTAATTAATATCCATTGAAGAGCAAGTTTAATTCCAGCAGTCACTTAATTCTGGCTCCTAATATCAAACTCAATGATAAATTCAACAATGAATAAATGATAGTTTAAAAGACTAAAAAATTACGCTTTTATTGTAGATCAAACTAAAACACACGCTTTTACAGTGAATCGAACTAAAAAGTAAAAAAATAATTCTTAATATAAGAATAAAATGATTAATGAAAAAATTAATGTCATTAGGGTAAAAGCGTGGGGTGTTTTGTACTATATTTTTACACTAACTCAGCATTTCGGAATAGAACTAGTAAGAAATTATAACAATTGATATAGAGCACCCCACGCTTTTACCCTAATGACTGTAGGGTAGTGGTCCCTATGTGTTTCTCTCTCTCTCTCTCTCAGTCACTCACTCTCAATAATTAGAATGCGTTGGTGATAAACATCTTTATTTCTCTTCTTTCTCTGTTGCTCGGGGTGTATGTCGGAACACTGCGATGGGCACCGTAATTCTCGCTCTCGCTTGTCCGATCTCCCGCTCACACTCTCACTTAAACTCAACGCTCGTTTTCTTAATACACTTAATCACCGCCAGGCGGTGCACACTGCGCATGCTCAAACATACCTCCCGGCCTTGCAATATTAATATTCAACAATAGCAATACAGTTTCACAATTCACAACAAGTTTCAGGTTAAACAATTGTTTTCAAAATTATCTATACAAATAAATAAAATTGAAGTGTCTGTTTGTAATTTCAAATTAGCAGCTTTTTACTTAATGCACTAAAAGTATATACGGTACTCATAACAAAAAACCAATTTTTAAAATTTTTGTTTGTCTGTCTGTTTGTTCCGGCTAATCTCGGAAACGGCTGGTGCGATTTTAAAAATTCTTTCACTAATGGGGAATTTCTACATTAACGGGGAGTAACATAGGCTATATTTTATTCCCGTATTCTTACGGGAATGGAAACTATACGGGTGAACGTGAAACTGAATGCCAAGCTGAGCTAATGAAGTCGTTGTTTTGGTTACTGGCGACCGATGCTCTTCATGACATAACAGTGTTACGCGCACATCATAATTCGCTGACACGTGCCATAATTTTTTTTTTTATGATAGTTATCTCACTGTTCAGTTAAGTAGAGCATCGACTGTTTCGGATGCACTTTTAAAAATAATAAATCAAGGCTTCATAAGCAAAAAGCAATGCAAGAAACAAAAAATTGATAAGTTTTAATCCTTTCTCTTTTTTTTATTTACATTTTTAGTCACATTTAAACAATAGTTATTATTTGCTTAATATTTATATTGTAATCAAAGAATAATAATTTTCAAGGTATCTTTCATTTTTCTACCTCTCTGTTTTTCTTAATTCAAATTGTTCTTAATTTCTTAATTGTTAGTTTTTTTCATTCGTTATATTTAAGCTGTTTTAAACTTTAACAGCTGAACTTTAAGTATAAAATAAATTAAATGTAAAAAAACTTTTTTAAGAACAAGCTTTTATTTAAACGCGCTAAAAAGAACAAAATAAACTTTTCCTTTAAAACTTTTTTTACTATCAACTTATAACGTCATTACACAATTTATATGATATAAAAGCTTGTCGCGAGATTTACCTGGTAGATAAACAAGTAAAATAAATAACTTGACCTGATTGATTTTGGTTTTTAAAAATTCAAACTAAGTAAATATGAGTACTTAAATATTGCGACAAGCTTTTATATCATATAAATTGTGTAATGACGTTATAAGTTGATAGTAAAAAAAGTTTTAAAGGAAAAGTTTATTTTGTTCTTTTTAGCGCGTTTAAATAAAAGCTTGTTCTTAAAAAAGTTTTTTTACATTTAATTTATTTTTAACTTTTTAGTTATTGCTAGACAGGTTTCTCAGCCTGTTCAACTCATTGAACGCTGGTTCGCCATCCCTGGTTTAGCTGAATTAATTCTCGCAAAATGGTATTAGACTAAAAACACAATTTTATTAAATCCGCAATTTTTAAGCAATTTTTTAATCTTCATGCAGATTTTGGCTAACATTGTTCTACACACGAAAAAAAAGGTTTAGTGAGATTATCTTCATAAATGACAAAGTTATTAAATGTTTAATTAAAATTTTGACTATTTTTGAAAAACTTAAAGAATATATTATTTATTTGAAATATTTTGAAGATAAGGGATGTATTTCTCTAACATATTAGAAGAAAATTTTAATTGTTTATTAAAAACTTCAAAAGGCATTTAAATATTTGTATTAATCAATAAAATGCTTAAGACTAAAAACGCATTTTGTAATCAAAAAAGAAAGTTTTATCAAATAATGATAATTTTTTGCTGGACATTGAATATCTTCTACGTAAGAATCAATTTTTTTTTAATTGCTCAGATCATCTTTAGAAACTTTATTTTGAAAAAATCAATAATTAAATTCAAATAAAATTAACAGATTCTATTTGTAATTAAATTTAAGGACACATGTCGTAGAGTGTGTTTAGATTACTGGTGATAAAATGAGGTATATTTAAATTACTCGTAGGCTTAAAATTAGAAAATTTCTTTAAAAAATTACTTCATTTTATTGTAAAATTATTTTTTTTAATCGAAAATATATTGCATTTCTAGATAATATTTTTCTCTTATTGTTTTCCTAGCGGATTCCTTTTTGATGGGTAAGATACATTAAAATAAGACTAAAAACGCATTTTGTGTAATCAAAAAAGAAATTTTTATCAAATAATGATAATTTTTTGCTGGACATTGAATATCTTCTACGTAAGAATCAATTTTTTTTTAATTGCTCAGATCATCTTTAGAAACTTGATTTTGAAAAAATCAATAATTAAATTCAAATAAAATTAACAGATTCTATTTGTAATTAAATTTAAGGACACATGTCGTAGTGTGTGTTTAGATTACTGGTGATAAAATTAGGTATATTTAAATTACTCGTAGGCTTAAAATTAGGAAATTTCTTAAAAAAATTACTTCATTTTATTGTAAAATTATTTTTTTTAATCGAAAATATATTGCATTTCTAGATAATATTTTTCTCTTATTGTTTTCCTAGCGGATTCCTTTTTGATGGGTAAGATACATTAAAAAAATGATCTTTCCGATTTTGTAATTATTTTTTGTCTGAGTTTCATAGATTAAAGTTAGATAAATTATTTAAAGAATTTCTTCATTACTCCATCTCAGTTTAACTTGGCAGCGTTGAGAAAGGTATACAATGTACCAATCTACTTGAAAAATAGCTCTACTTTTTTGTTTTGAATTTAAATCCAAGGAAATAGATAGAAATTTGTAAAAAAATTGCATACGTTGTAGAAATTAGATTGTTTTTACGTTGTAGAAATGTAATTATTTTTTAGACAAAGTTAATTAATACTGTCAATAGCGCAACGTTATGCAATTCCAGTTTGGCTGAAAACCGATTTTTGACGCCAACTTTTGTCATTGTTGTAACAATAAAATTATTACAACAATGCAGATATATCTAAGTTGGCGCCCAAAACTAGTTTAACGTTTTTAATTAATATCTTTTTAATTAATTGCAATATCGGAATATAAATGGTCAAAACATGCATTGTCATCCAAACTAAACGTGTATACAAAATTTCAGCTCAATGGGAGGAAGATATCAGCTTCAAAATTGAGTTGCAAGATTCCACCCGAACAAATTACATACATACATACATACATACATACATACATACATACATTGTAAGTTAAATAAAAGCTTTTAATAATTAGAAATCGATGTTAAACATTGTTAGGTTTTTATTCATGAAAATATTTCAGATTTTGATAAATTACTTAGGTTATTTTATTTAGTTAACTGCGTAGGTAGTTGTTTCTAAAATAATTCAAGTTGTTCTTAATTTCTTAATTGTGAGTTTTTTAATTCGTTATATTTAAGCTGTTTTAAACTTTAACAGCTGAACTTTAAGTATAATAATTAGAAATCGATGTTAAACATTGTTAGGTTTTTATTCATGAAAATATTTCAGATTTTGATAAAAAAAACGTAGCATTTATGATGATGTTCACAATCTCAATATAAAAGAAGATTCGTGGTTGTGTGAAAGATCCATTTTAGCACCTATAAACGACCAGGTTACTGCGCTTAATCAGCGCATGTTAAATAAGCTTCCTGGTGAATCACAAACATACCTTTCCATCAATACAGTTTGCAATCCGGATGAAACGGTTAGTTATCCAACAGAATTTTTAAACAGTATAATTGTGCCTGGTCTACCTCCTCACAAGCTAGAACTTAAGATTGGCGTTCCCATCATACTACTCCGTAATTTAAACCCACCAAAACTTTGCAATGGTACTAGGTTGCGAGTAGTGTCATTGCAAAGAAACGTTATAGAAGGTCGTATAATATCCGGATGCGGAAAAGGTAACATAGTACTTATACCACGAATTCCCATAATACCATCGAATTTCCCGTTTGAATTCAAAAGACTACAATTCCCTGTAAGTGTCAGCTTTGCTATGACAATTAACAAGTCACAAGGGCAAACGTTAAGCAAAGTTGACATAGATTTAACTAAGAGTTGCTTTTCACATGACCAGCTATACGTGGCATGTTCACGTGCGAGGAATGCCACTGGCGTTTTTGTTTTAGCTCAAGAAAATCGTACACCAAATATTGTATATAAAGAGATTTTTCAATAAATTTAATACTGTATATAGAGAGGATGTTCAATAAATTTATACGAAAAAAACCACACAAAAATTAACAAAAAACAAAGAAAATAAAACAATAAACACCAAAAAGCAGAATGAACACAAAAATATAAAAACAAAACATTGATTCACAAAGTAAAAAAATGACATTAAACTCTCTCTCTCTCTATATATATATAGCGTGTATGTATTTCTTAACGTGGAATACAGAATTATTAAGTTTTCGTAAGATCTGTGAATTGAACAAAACACTTTTTTTGTAAATTTCTACGTGAACGAAGTCGCGGGTAACAGCTAGTTATATATATAAAAGTACAATAAATTTTCAGTAAAAAAAAAACAAGTTAAAATTACATAGCACAATTTAATGAAAAACACATAATTTCTTAAATGGAAATTGACCTTAACTATTTACATCTATAGGTAGAATACAAATCTTAGTTATGGGCCTTTTAAATTCTCATGTTTTTGTTTTAATTCTGACTGTTCTCACTTTACCATCAGAACCATGATAGACCTCAACGACGCGCCCTAAAAGCCAGTTGCAAACTGGTGTAAAATCCTCCTTTACAATTACCATTGTCCCACACATTATATTGTCCTTCTCGATCATCCACTTGGTTCTCTGTTGGAGAGTATTCAGATAATCGGTACTCCATTTTTTTCAAACTACCTGAATTACCTTTGTTGTTTTCTGCCAACGGCTTAATCTATTGTCATTAATATTAATTACTATGGGCTCAAGAATAGAATTAATTGATCTACCAATCAAGAAATGGGCAGGAGTTAATACCTCAAAGGTATCAAAATCATTGGATATTGGTGTAAGGGGTCTGGAATTTAAGATTCCTTCCACCTGGATAATCACTGTTTCAAACTCCTCGTATGTGAGTCGGGATCTTCCCAATGCTCGCTTAAGGTGATATTTCACTGACTTTATGCCGGCCTCCCAAAGACCTCCCATATGTGGGGCCCTTGGTGGAATAAAATTCCATTCAATGCCTTCTTCACTGAAATATGCCGCCAGATTTTGATCTGGAAAGTTAAGGGTCTTATAAAATGCCTTTAATTGAGAATTCGCACCAACGAAATTTGTCGCATTGTCTGTAAAAATTTTGGAACATTTTTCTCGCCTAGACATGAATCTCTTAAGAGTTGCAATTATTGCATCCGAAGTCAAATCGGAAAGAATTTCAAGGTGGACGGCACGAGTCACAAAGCAAATGCACACACAAACATAGATTTTGTTAAGGATACCTTTTCTCTGATTTTTGTAAGCTACAAAATATGGACCTCCCAAATCTAGACCAGTTACACTGAATGGAGGGGCCATATTCACTCTTTCATACGGAAGATTGCCCATTATTTGAGAAGAGGGAATTGGTTTACACTTGAAACATATCACACAAGTATGAATCGTTTTCCTAGCTAGGTTTCTACCTCCTAAAGCCCAAAACTCAATCTTACTGCATTCAGTAATCCCTGTGGACCAACATGAAACAATTTCTTATGCAAAGTTATGAAATATATTCTACTCAATTTAGAATTTTTAGCCAGTATAGCTGGATGCTTTTGGCTGTAGGGTATGGAAGCTTTTTCCAGCCTACCACCAACTCTCAGGACTCCTTTATCATCCTGGAATATGTTTAAGGATTTAAGATTACCTGAAGGGTCACTTAAATTAATACCACTTTGATCCTGCTTGATAAGCCAGGTTTCGGACTCATTTACTTCATTCGTAGTTAAAGGTCCCCTCCTTTTCACCTTGGATCTGCAATTGTGAATAAATCTATAAATATAAGAAACAATATGTATTATTTTAAAATAATTATTTGAAAGGTTCGTAAGATGGTTGAAAAAGTCAAAGTTCTTGGAACACAGCAATGAAGTCACCAGAGTTCTCTCAGACATCCGTAGTTCGCAGTCAAAGTCATCTCTCTGGGTTGGTTCCCCAATGACGGTGGTTGAATAAGCACTCTGTTGAAGAAGATCAGGACCATGCCACCATAGAGAGTTGTCACGAAGCTCCTCGGGAAGTATTCCTCTAGATAACATATCAGCAGGATTCTGTTCCGATGCAATGTGATGCCACTGGTCACAGGAACTTAGTTGATGAATCTTAGACACTCGATTAGCCACGAACGTCTTCAATTCTCTTGATTCTCGATGTATCCATGAAATCACAATAGTCGAATCCGACCAAAAAATGTACAGCTGAAATCTGAAGCTTCAATGCGTCCTTCACCTTCTTCATCAATTTAGCGGCAAGAACTGCCCCACACAGTTCAAGTCTTGGAATGGAAATCTGCTTCAGAGGTGACACTCGGCATTTGCTCGTTACGAGACACACTTTAACTTCTCCAAGGGCAGATATAGACTTGAGATAAATGGATGCTCCATACGCCTTTTCCGATGCGTCGCTAAATGCATGCAACTCAATGCTCTCCGCTCTGTGAACCACAATACATCTGTCAATAGAGATGGTATTCACTGCTTCCAAGGAGTCAATAAATCGACGCCACTCCTTTTCTTCTTTAAAAGGAAGTTCATCACTCCATCCCAATTCCAGCAACCACAATCTTTGCATAAATATCTTTGCCCAAGCTATAATTGGACCAAAGAGACCCAAAGGGTCAAAGATTCTTGCAATGGTAGACAAAACCATTCTTTTGGTGAATGAAGTTGTTGGCCTTTGTTGCTCTATTCTGAAAAGGAAACAGTCTGGTCTAGGATTCCAAATTATTCCTAGGGCTTTAGTCTCATCAGACTCCAAGAAAGCATACTCCTGCAGGTTTGAAGTTATCTCAGGAAAATTACCGCACCACTTATGAAGATGCATCCCTGCAGTCTGGAACATTTCTATCAATTGATGTTGCAATTCTATTAACTCTTCTATACTCTCGGAACCTGAAAGTATATCATCCATGTAGCAGTCACTCAGCACCACAGGAGCCGCCAAAGGAAAATTATTAGCTTCATCCATCGCTAACTGCTTCAACGTTCTCGTGGCCAGATAAGGTGCGCTAACTGTACCGTAGGTGACTGTAGTTAACTCGTACGTTTTTATTGGTTCACCTATGCCCTTCTTCCACAGAATTCTTTGCAAACACGTTTGCTCTGGGTGTATATTTATCATGCGAAACATTTTCTCTATATCCGTGGTAAAGGCATACTTGTGCTTTCGGAAGCGAACCATAATGGAAAAGAGGTCTTCTTGGACCAGTCCGCCATTAAATTGAATTGAATTTAGAGATTTCCCACTCGTTGATGGACTTGATCCATTAAACACTATTCTCAGTTTCGTTGTAGACTTTTCGGGGCGATAAACAGCATGGTGTGGCATGTAAAATGCAACTCCAGACCCATCCGCCTTGATCTCCCTCATGTGACCCAAATCCTCATATTCCTGTAAAAATTTCTCATACAGCGACAAATATTCTTTATCTCTATTTAGTCGTTTCCACAAAGAGTTTAATCTCTGAATCGCGGTTTGTTTGGATTCACCAAGACATGAAGGATCTTCTTTTAACGGCATCGCCACTGTATATCTTCCCTGGTCATCTCTTGAATGAGTGTTTTTAAAATGATCCTCACAAATATTTAATTCACTGGTTTTAACAGAATCGATTTCTACACTTTCGATTTCCCAAAACTTCTTAATTGAAAGCTCTAGATTATCCGCTTGAATAACCCCACAATGTTCCTTTCCCTTCACCTCTGAGGAAAAAGATCAGGAAACAACAAATCCGAAAACAGTGTTTTGAAAAATAACATTTGAACCCTCCATCTTGAACTGTCCGGGTAACATTAATTCATAGAAGACTTCTGCACCTAATAGCATTTGCACGCGCTCTGGAATATTAAAATTATTGTCAGCTAATTTAAGATTGGGAATATTATTCAGATTAAAATCGATCTTCGTTGTTGGAACAAGATCTTGCGTTATAGTTGGTACCAAAAAAAAGTTTAATGTTTTAACATAACTCCCTTCTTTATTGCTAATAGATACTGTAACTCGCGATTCTATCGGAATTAATGATTTGCTCAATCCCGAAACCAAAACATTAGATTTGTATTTTTTCAATCCAATTAACTCGCATAAGCTTTTAGTTACAAAGTTAGAAGTGCTTCCACTATCTAAAATTGCTTTGACTGGGAATAAACCATTTTCACACTTTATATAACAAATTGCTGAGCTTAGCAAAACACATTTTTATCTGTTTATACTCGTTGCGGTTAGTAAGTTGTTTTGAGTTTCTGCACTTGGGATGAATTCAGGCGCTGATGTGTTTAGAGGTTCAAGGGTGGAATTTATTACTTCCTGGTCTCGCGCTCGCTCTGTGTAATGTATGGTGTTATGATGTCGCTTTTGACAGTTTGAACAACCATATCTCGATTTACAGTCTTTTGCTCTATGAGATGTAGAAAGACAATTAAAACAAAGGTTATTAGCTTTAATCACATCTATTCTCTTGGTTACGGGAAATTTTAAATACACTGCACACTTGTATAATGGATGCGATTCAGCGCAACAAACACATTTAGAGTTTTTAACCTCACTCAAAAATACTCTTGACGCGCTCTTCACTGGATTATTTCTAGTAAAGACATTCGGCACAGGTTTTAAGCACTTTCCTCGAGATTTGTTATACAAGTCTATCTCTTTGGCAAGTTCCAGCGGGAGAAACCAATCATTTCCAGCGCGGACGGAAATGTGTGAAGCTACCTCTTTTTCAAGAGTACTGAAAATTTTTGTCCGACACAATAAGATCATTTAAATTATCAAAATCAGAGACACTCCTTAATTTTAAGTAATACTGCCAATTTTTTATTAGGCGAGAAGTATACTGAGTATACGTTTCATTTGGATGACGCGTAGCTTTTTTAAATTGTTCAAGAAATTGATTTGCACTTGGCTCGTATTCTCTTAGAATTATTAATTTTAGTTTTTCATAATTGTTAAGCTCGTCATCTTTAACATATGTTAACACATTTGTAGCTTTTTCACCCAACAAATTTAATAAAATTTCCGACTTAAATTTCTCGGGTACATTTTTTGAAGCAAAGGCTCTCTCTAAAGAAACGAAAAAGAATGCCCAACCTTCAGGTCTATTAGGCACCTTCGCAGTTAGAATTCGAACACTCTTCACCAACGCATCTAGCGAATTATAACCCTCATCTGTTCTCTCGTTATCTGAATTAACTCTATGTAAACGTGCAAGCTCAAGTTCAAGCTCTTTTTCTCTTAACCTAGCTTCCTCCGTTTTTTTACGGTCTTCCTCCGCTTTTTTACGGTCTTCCTCAGCTTTTTTACGGTCTTCGATGGTATATTGAATTAATTCTTTAACAAATTCAACATCCTCCTTAAAATATTTATTTTCTTTAATAATTTCAGTTAACTCAACTATAGTTACTTTTTCAGAAAGAGTCTCACCAAGTTCAAAAGCAACAATACGAAGATCTTCCTTACGGCAGTTCTTAAACATTTTTCTAAAGTTAATTTAGTTCTCAATCTATACAAATAAATAAAATTGAAGTGTCTGTTTGTAATTTCAAATTAGCAGCTTTTTACTTAATGCACTAAAAGTATATACGGTACTCATAACAAAAAACCAATTTTAAAATTTTTGTCTGTCTGTCTGTCTGTCTGTCTGTTTGTTTGTTTGTTCCGGCTAATCTCGGAAACGGCTGGTGCGATTTTAAAAATTCTTTCACTAATGGAAAGCTACATTAACAGGGAGTAACATAGGCCATATTTTATTCCCGTATTCTTACGGGAACGGAAACTATACGGGTGAACATGAAACTGAATGCCAAGATGAACGCCAAGCTGAGCTAATGAAGTCGTTGTTTTGGTTACTGGCGACCGATGCTCTTCATGAGACATAACAGTGTTACGCGCACATGATAATACGCTGACATGTGCCATAATTTTTTTTATGATAGTTATCTCACTGTTCAGTTAAGTAGAGCATCGGCTGTTTCGGATGAACTTTTAAAAATAATAAATCAAGGCTTCATAAGCAAAAAGCAATGCGAGAAACAAAAAATTGATGTTTTACGGTTAGTTTTAATCCTTTCTTTTTTTATTTATTTACATTTTTAGTCACATTTAAACAATAGTTATTATAATCCCAATCTATATCTAAACAAATAATTAAAATTGAAGTGTCTGTTTGTAATTTCAAATTAGCAGCAATTGTTTGCGGGGGTTTAAGGGGCGTTAGAAATTCCGACTTTTAAGTTATTAGACGTATAGTCTTGAAACTTAGTAAGTAGATTCCTCTCATAGGGTAGAGATACGCTACAAAATGGGTTTCGTGAAAATTGCCCTGAAGTGGCGTTGCGGGACTTAAGGGGCGTTATAGATAATTATTTCCATTTTTAAACTATTAGACGCACAGTCTTTATGTTTGATAAATAGATTTCTTTCATAGAGTAGAGATCAGCTATAAGAAGGTTTTGTGAAAACAGACCTCTAAGTGGCGTTGCGGGGGATTAAGTGGCGTAATAGATAAATATATTCGTTTTTAAACTACTTGACCTACCTCCTTTAAAATTGGTAGGAATGTTTTTTTCATGGAATAAATATCCGCTACAAAACGGGTTTGAAGAAAATTGACCCCCAAGGGGTGTTGCGGGGGATTTAAGGGGCGTTATAAATTCAGATTTTTAAGTTATTAGACTCACAGTCTTGAAATTTGGTAAGAAGATTCCTCTCATAGGATAGAGATACACTACAAAATGAGTTTTGTGAAAATCGACCCCTTGGTGGCGTTGCGGGGGTTCCAGGGGCGTTATAGATAATTGTTTTTGCATATTTAATTTATTGGACGCACAGTCTTCAAATTTTCCTAAGCAGATTCCTTTCATAGAGTGTAATTCCCCTTCAAAATAGGTTTTGTGAAAACAGACCCAGAAGTGGCGTTGCGGGGGCTCAAGTGACGTTACAGATAATTATCCCCATTTTTAAACTGTTAGACGTACAGTCTTGAAATTTGATAAGCAGATTCCTTTTCTAAAGTAGAGAACCGCTACAAAATGGGTTTCGTGAATATAAACTACCAAGTTTAATTTCGAGAGATTAAGAGGCGTAATCGATAAATATTTCCATTTTTAAACTATTTGATCCTCCTGCTTGAGAATTGGTAGGCATGTTCCTTTCATGGAATAGAGTTCCTCTAACAAAGAGTAAAACGAAAATTGACCCCCAAGGATGTTTGCGATGGGTCAAGAGGAGTTACAGAAAAAAATTCCTGTTTTTAATTGTTACACCCACATACTTGAAATTTGTTAAGCATGTTTCTTTTGTTGAATAGAGATCCACTAAGAATGTATTTTAAACAAATCAAGTTCTGGGGGGTGCAGGGGGTTACTGGGACGTATTGACAAAAAAATTACTTTTTTCGAGCTGCAAGGACTATAATAATGAAATTTGGATTTCATTTTTCTTTTGTTGAATTGAAATCCGCTAAGAGCGGTTATTTTGGAAAACGGCTCTCAACCGGATTACGGGGATATTGATAGTAAAACTTTTGTTTTTTTCTGTTAGATTTAGACTTGAAATTTGGCTTGCATGTTCAATTTACGGTGAAGAGATCCACCGAAAATTGGTTTTGTGGGAATCCACTTGGTTTTTGGGTTACGAAAGAGCAAACATCATTCTATACTTCAATTTTAGAGATTTTTAGAAAATTCAATTTAGATGATTTCTGCCCTTTTTTTTTTTATGAACAGGCGACAGTTACAGGTATAAGTATATTTTTCAATACAATCGAATTCTTAATGTGCTAAGACTTAGATATCAATAATTTATACATATATATAAGCAGCAAAAATTTATAAAACATCATGTAATACCCAGCGAAGCGGGCGGGTAACGGCTAGTTTATTATAATAAAAACAAAACAAAAAAGACCACTACTCACGGCACTTAGGATGTTCACTTCTCCGGCTTATTGGACGGACCACTCAATGTAGGGTAGTGGTCCCTATGTGTTTCTCTCTCTCTCTCTCAGTCACTCACTCTCAATAATTAGAATGCGTTGGTGATAAACATCTTTATTTCTCTTCTTTCTCTGTTGCTCGGGGTGTATGTCGGAACACTGCGATGGGCACCGTAATTCTCGCTCTCTCTTGTCCGATCTCCCGCTCACACTCTCACTTAAACTCAACGCTCGTTTTCTTAATACACTTAATCACCGCCAGGCGGTGCCCACTGCGCATGCTCAAACGATGACATTAGTTTTTTCATTAATCATTTTATTCTTATATTAAGAATTATTTTTTTACTTTTTAGTTCGATTCACTGTAAAAGCGTGTTTTTTAGTTTTTTTAAACTATAATTTATTTTTATCAAAAATTAAGTGTATGAAAGAGTTAATTATGTGTCCATACCTAAGAGAAATATGCATCATTAGCAATGTAATGATGCATGTTAAGAAAAATTAACTTAATTTGTGTTTTTAATTTGATTCTTATCACAAAACAATGTTCTTATTTTTTTTATCTCTGTTACATGACAAAAATTCAATGTTTCACCAACACAGCAAGTAAGAGAAGTTGCTTTAAACATTCTTATTTAAATTTTTTAAATGAACATTTGTAAGAGCATCAAAAGTTTCAGAATTAATTTATTCACATTAGAAGAAATTTGTATAAACCTCAGAGGTGAAGCCAATCTATCCTTTGATTGAATACTATCTCTATAATATCTCTTTTAGGAATAATTGGCCCAATTATTGATAGTAAATTATGGAAAAGTTGCGGTGTGAGAGAGAGAGACATTGGAAAAAAATTAAAATAGCTTTCTGTGTCTGAGACACGCATCTCATCTACAATATTAGCATAGATGTTGGCCTTAATCGCTTTTTTTTTTAAAAAAGTACGTCGAACCCACTTTGTTTCCTTTCCTCCCTTTTTAATGCTAACAAATTTGCAAAAAATTCTTTTCTCTTGCGAACCATACTTAACAAGTCAGAATTAACTACTTAGAGTGATTTTCAACTACAGCGTCACCTAATGATCAGAAATCCACCGCGCGCGTACGAAAACGCTTTGGTGTGAATCGATCGAGGAAAATATCTCTGATTGATCGCGACGGCGAACGCCTTGGTGTGAATGAGCCTTTAATAGCCAATGATGTTTCTGTCGAAACGCGTGTTTCACAAATACGTAGCTAGAAGGGAGAACATTCGTTTGTTACATCTAGGGAATGGGTTGCTAAATAATAAATAGATTTCAAAAAAAGGTTTTAATTCTGTAAATTTAAATAATTTCTCATCCATTAATCAATAAAGCATTCTTATTTCTTGATTTTATTCTTTGTTGCGCATCTCAACTGTCACTCTTTGAACAGAATGTGGTTTTCTCCGTCTTTTAAGCTGCAATAACGGTTGTTTCAAACCACTATCAAATTCCTATTTTGCGTCTGCGAAGTAATACAAATCCCTCCTTTGGGATCCTCGTGATAAGAGTATAACAGTTGTCTGGCAATGGAACCAGTCCTATAGCTATATTCCTGGAAATAAGACTACAGGTAAGTTGGCAAAAAAAAAGGTGTCTGATCTATCAGACCCTTTTGAAGGAGTCTGTTGTAATTCTGCTGCTGCAAAGATTAGTTTCGTCATTAGGAATTTAAAAACACAAAAACTTAAGGAAATAACGATGTGGTCGATGCTTTACATGTATGACTAACTTTTTGCTCCCTTGCCATTTCTTAGGATCATTAACAGATCTACTTACTCCTGCTACTACAGAGACGTGGCCGTGGTTGCCTGGTGGTCAAGGTTGAAGTGGCGCGTTCTATCCTGAGGACAGAACCCTGGACCTTTGGATTCGAAACCGAGTAACTTAACCACTACACCGTAATGATCACCATGGTCAGGGACGTCTTGAGACTCTTTGGGGCCCTGGGCCCCAAGAAATCGTAAGCTTTTTTTAGACCCTGGGTCCCTATACAAAACTAGGCACTACCGGATGACTTAATGGACAATATATAGAATGTCAAACGGTAATTTAAAACAAATAAATGTGCACGACTCACAATCTCAAAAATCTAGGCGCACACCAGCCCGATCCATGGCCGCATTTCGACTCAATGAGTTGAGTGATTGCTTATGGTATTAGGCCTAAGCCTAGACATAGACAATGGTCATCACATAATAATAGTGTCATGCCACTTTTACTAGTTGACATGCAGTTTGAAATCCCTCTTTTTCGGAAAATATGTACGGGAATAATATTTAACCATGAAAAATTATCTGGATCATAATCTTTTTTGACAGAGTCGAGAACGAAACGAGGCCCTGGGCCCGGGCCCATATGACCAATGCCTTAAGACATCCCTGCTCTCAAAACATATAATGATAATGCGGCTGAAGTGTGAAGTGACGTGTGAAAAAATACAATTAAACCCTATGTCGGGAAAAGGCGAGAGAAATTACCTTCCAAACAACCCAATAGTAATACTTAACTCTGATTTAAAATGAAGAGAGGAGATTCCATACCCATTCTAAAGCTACGTCCTTTTATGTTTCTCCAGCTCAGAAATTTTTTAAGTAATTTGTTTTCTTTCCTTTTTTCCCCCCCCCCCCCCCCTCAATCATTTTAAGAGATATTACTGTAAAAAATGTCTAGCATTTCATTTCTGATTTTAAAAGAGAATAATTACGAGACATATTTCATACGACTCATAAAATGTACTTTTTATAATGCGTTGTAGCAGGGGTTGGCAACCTTTTAGCTGTGGTGTGCCAAGCCAATCTATTCAATAGGATTCAGCGTGCCACACAGTAGGACATTTTGAAACAATTCGATTCCCCCGATAATGCATGCTGAGTTTAGTAATAAAGGTCAATAATACATTGCATATTAATTTTGCACCATTTAAAAATATTTCACAAAATAAAAATAAACAGCATAAAATATTACTATTTCCTCAACAAAAATATAAAATAAATTAAAATTGTACATATATTATGTATTTTTATCATATTTATTAAAATAAGAAATAGACAACTTAAGATACAAGTATTTCTCTTAATAATAGTTAAATAAAAATTTTAAGGCGAACCTAGTGCTTGCACCGCTTGACTTTTTTATCGCCAAGTCAGAGGAATAATTTGTGATTTTTTCAATTCGACACGATTCTGAGCATTCAATTGTTAAACAATTTCTTTGCGGACTCGAAATATTTTTTCATATGAGGAAAGATTTCGTACTTAGATATATAGAACCAAAAGCATAGACCATGCAGTTTTCTCTCTACAAACACTTAATTTTTTTCAGCAGTGATATTCAGTAATTTACAAATTAACTGTAAATTTATCTTTAGATTTATCTTTCAGATTTTTTCGTAGTTCTGTAAATGTCCATAATTCTGAAGAGGTTTGTCAAATAAGATCCATTACAAATTTGTCAACTTCCACCCACTCAGAAACTGACAAATTATAGAGTAGTGCAGAGTACCACTGAGAATTATCCGCGTGCCATATGTTGCCGACCCCTGCGTTATAGTATAAAGAATTAATTTTTCAGGATAAAATAAAAAAAATATTTGAAAAATAAAAGAAATCCATACTTATGTAATTAATTAAACTTTGTTACATATCTATAAGGAATCGATAATTTTTTGCTCATTGATTATTTTTCAAATAATTAATCATTAAAAACTAATTTTATTTATTGAGGCAATCTGTAAAGAAAATTCAGTTGTCAGACTACCGCAAGTAAGAAAATTTACTACAAACTGAAATATTTGTCTAGCAAGTTTTCCAAGAATTCTTTAATAAAGTTTTTCTTTCCTTGTACGGAATAAATAAAACAAAATATGTAATGTGAAATTACTGATGGAATTTAAAAGTATATAGAATTAAAGGGGAAATTAAATATTGTGATTCGCGTCTTTTTAGTTGAGGGGAATAGCAAAAAACCAAACACCATTTTCATGTCTTAAATTTCATAGTAAAAATTTCTTTTCACAACTTAATTCTTAAAACTTACTACGATTTCCACTGATGAGTAAGGCGTACTCATATCTACGATTTCTAATTTGCCTGACAAGCACTTAAATAACATGTAATATTAAAAGGAAATTTCAGATGATTAATGATTTAACAGATATTTATTGTCTTGGATTTGTTTTTTAAGTATCATTTTGCCAATAATCCTCTAAAAATACCATCAGAAAAATTCACTGCAATCATCTTTACAAATGATTATCAATGATTTCTTAGTCAAATAAATTGGAAATTTGGTACATTCCCGTTTCGCCGCCGCCAAAAATGATACAACTGGCGCCAAAAATGAACATTCCCCCTAGGAACCTTTTTCCATCACATTTACAAAACATGTCGCGGTCTTTTCTTGTCAGTAACTTCTTAGTACTTACGTATTATCGCAACCGCATTGGCGACATTATACGAAACGAAGCACATGTTTGTTGAATCAGTGCGTATGACACATGCAAAATCAGGGTTGCAAACTTGTCGAATTATCTTGAATGTTGGCATGGTTGCGATAATACATAAATACCAACTTCTTTTTCATAATATATCAAAAATAGATGAAAAATCAATGAAAACTAATATTTATTAATATTTTTATGAGTATATTGTGTGTTATCGCCAATAACACCAACTTGGTGAGATATGCGCCAGCGAAATGGAGAAGTACCGAAAATTTTAATAATTTTTTTAAAAGGGAAAAATGATTCATTTATTCAGTTCTCCTTAAAATTTACGAAACATGAAATAATTTAAGTAATCATTAACATATTTCAGAATTTTTTTAGTTACATATTACTGATTTTATTTGTAATATTTAAAAAGTTTAAAATCATACTATTTTTTTTTATAATTTCTCCAATTCTTCAATTATGTAGGAATTCAAAATATCTTAACAATTTCATTTTCTTACGTAATTTAACTTTAATTAGGAGTTGAAATAAAAACAGAATACTCCAAATAAAAAAATAGGATTGATTTGTAAAATCTCATAAAACTGCTCGGATCGAAAGAGTCTTATGAGAGAAAAAGAATCCACAAGATTCTAAATCGAGTGTGGTTTGTGGCGTCTTTGACTTATTTCACAATATAATCTGCTCTCGGCAGAAGTGTTCTTTTGTCTAACAGAAAGCGGGAACTCGAAAAATTATGCCAAAAGCGCAGGCGTTTTTACCCCTCCTCATTGGAACATCATCTGTTAATACAATTTAATGACTAATTAGGAGAATTCACACACTGCTTTATGTCGGTAATCCAACAAGACAGTATTTCAGAATCGTGCTAGATTCGACCGTAATTCTAACATCATTGAGAGCCAGTAATTTTTAAATTATTCTTGGTTAGATTGGAATGTTGCTTGTGTTAAAAGAGTTTTTTTTTTTTTTTTACATTAGTTGTCTTAAAATAAGATTTTTAAAAGTCTATACGATTATGTCGAAAATATATGCTCCCATAGCAGTTTTGGCGTCATTACGATGCAGATGAATATTCTTTAGAGTAAATTCTCTTTTTATAAATTGATTTATTTTTTGTTTATAAGTAAACTCATTAAAAGAATAAACAAACTAGTAACGATAGGAAATTTGAAACATTATACATCATAATTTTATTGATTTTTAAATTTGTGTTTGATTTAAGGAATAAGATGCAAGATTCTATAACTGAATATTGGTATTCTAATAAACACACACACACAAGAAATATTTATGGTAAAATTCCATTTCTAAGAATATCTCACGCTTATTTGTGTATTGAAATACTCGTAGAAAATTAGTTTGCTTTATAACGTATCCTAAGGGATATTTGTTATATTTAAAAAAAAAAAAATCAAAAAATCAGATATTAGTACGCTACGCTCCAAGTTGTTGACATTCGCTAAGTTGAACGATAACATTTTAATATGGTTACTTTCATTTTATCTTTGGTACTGTGGTTGCCATCATTATTTTATTCATTAAAAACTATTGTTTATATTGTTACGAATTTTGTATACAATAATGTAAATAATTTATATTTGGATGTGCAATGCCTTTATATTACTCTATGCTATACTTAATTCATGTTAAAATTGTAATATTCACAAGCAACGCCGTCCCTTACGTTATAATGGCGATTCTCAAAGGGAACTTGGCGAAATATTGGCGATAGGGCCAATTTGGCATCATTTTGGCGACAAAGTTGGCGATCAACTTGGCGACATTGGCGAACATGGTGGCGAGTTCGGGATCCTCTGGATTTTTCTAGAAATTAGTAGAGAAATCCGATCAGTGACGCGAGCTCATCTTTCCAGAAGTTTCGGCCCCGGATATAAATAGAGCGATACTCGCCGCAACAGTCAGTCTTGCGTCACCACACATCATTACACACACTCACACCGCCATGAGCAGCCTTTTTTGAGCCAATATCCTCATAACTACTACATCCAATTTGGAAGACACTCTCTCTTCCACCGGATTCCGAAACCGAGCCACCAAAGATCATCGCCTCGAAGCCCTGCCTACCGGCCTGCCGCCACTCGTCCAATTGCTAAGCTCCATACTATCCAGCATGAAAATGCAACTTAACCAAGAACTATACAGAACTTTTTCTAGCCAGATACGGGTCTGAGGGTTCCCAGAAACCCATGTACCCGAAATTATATCCGTAGATCCGTAGCAACAGTCAGTCTGATTTCAACCAGCGAGTAGTGAGCATTGTTTCGATTAGCGATTAGTAGCCTTGCCTTGAACTTGATCAGCTCGGCTGTGCTTGTGAATAGTCATTTACATACGTGTATTTTAGACACTGCTTATTGTGTCTGAGTGCTGTTGAAGGTTAAAATTCTTCTGTTATTTATTCTGCGAATTTTGCTGCTGAATGCTGTATTTCAAGGATTGGTTTTCGTCAATAAATACTCATCGCTCTTGAAGGATTGCCTTGTTATTTACGACTCATTTTGCATAAAATCCTCGAACTCCGATCTACGTAGCAATATTTATTATTTTTTTTAAAAAATTTTACCTGTAATTTATTTTTTTTTGTGATTTTATTATTTTCTATTATTTGTTATACATTATTTATTGTTATGTATCTTTTTTTTTACTATTTATAATTATTATTATAGTATTTATATTATTAAATTATTATTGGTTTATATTTGTGGCTTTATCGATATTAATTTCAAACGATTTTAATTCGATTTTTTTTGCTAACTGGTACATTTCCAAACTTTCCGTTACTTGGATAGCAGCTTTCATTTTTTGTCCGTTTATTCGAAAATGGATATTTCGAACATATCGGTGAGTATAAGAATATTTTTTCAAAAAGAAAATGAAGCTAAGCTTTTAATTTTTAGGGTCGAAAAGGATTACCGAATTCGCACTTTCTGCCTAATGTGTTGCCGAATAATTCTTTTTTGATGTGTAACATCTTTCCTCTCGATTGCTGAAGATTTGGGGGAGTGATTTCGTGAAAAGGGACGGAAATGCGTAAAAGGAAGTTGGGGAAGCGCGCTATTCAGTGATGTTCTGTTTTTTCTCCTTCATTCGGGAGGGGCTCCGCCCTCATCCCCACCCCCTGCGGTCTAGGCCATGGGATCTTTGTTTTTGTTTTCTCACTTTAGGATTAGAGAATGTTGGCAGAGCCGTGGTTAGACAATTACGAACGTGTTTCGATACCTGACTTCGATTGCTGCGTACAATTTAAACGACCGGGCCACAGAGCAGCTGGTGTTGCGATCTATCGCAAACAGAACACCTCACATGTTGTGGCTCCTCATATGGATATTACTTATCGTCAAACAAGGGGACTGGGTATTGTTAGTCAAGATATTGGGGACAAATGTGCGGCAAAATGCTTATTTGAAAATGGACAAACAGTGATTTCGGTGATCGTATACATTTCTCCGAATCAAACGGTTCAAAAAAATTAAAGATTTCCTGCATTTTTTACTTTTACCATATACCGAAGGTGGTTCTGCTCTTTTTTTTAAAAAACTATCACTCGCTTACCATGATTTTGAGTGGTGATTTTAAAGTTAATTTCAGTTTGCTAGAAGCCAAGCCACTCATAGCTTTTTTTAATGATGAACTCAAGCTCGAAATGAACACAAATCGAAATGTTTCGACAGCTAACAATGATACTATTATTGACGCTGTGTCATATTTTATTTATCATAAATTATCATTACCGCTCTTCCCCAAATTGAACAAGAATAATTATTTTGATAAAAAATTGCATTACTCCTTGTGTTAATTAAATAAAATTTTCATTAAAAATATAATTGTTCCATAGAAAATTATTTCCAATCATTTTCAATTATTTTTTTTTCAGGATTTAAGTTGCAATTGGCGAATTTACCACGATAAAACATGTCAGATGTTACACATCGTATGCGACTACTGCTCGTTACTTTTTTTTTTTCTAAATATTTATTCTTGATTAAGATTTCGCTTATTTTAGTCTTCATGAAATGTGATGTGTGGCAGCAAAATGCAAATAGTTTACAGAAAGGTTAAGAAATTTGATTGCTGTATGTTTTAATGTGGATCTTACGGTTCTCAAATTTGAGCGGGCACAATAGTTGATCTATCAAAAACAATTATTTTTCCTCTGGCAGTGAATTGCTATTTTCCACTTTATTTTACTTCAATTTCATTTTTGATTAATGCATTTTTAAATGTCCCTTGTTCGACGAAATTCATTAACGAAACTCAGAATTTTTAGATATATTGAAGATTACATTCGAGTTAATTTCAATATATATCGACTCCTCGAATATATTAACGATACATTAATGGAATCGGATTCATAAATTTCATAACATTCCACCATCAATCTTTTTTCATCCTGTTTGTAGTCCTTTGAAGGCTTGAGAAATTTTTAATTTTTTAACTGTTATAATTTTTTGGTGCTAGTTTGATATTATGGGTTTACTGGCCAAGTTGCTGTTTATGTTGGCCGAAATGAGCAATAACATTACAATATGGTTACCATGATATTGTTATATGGCAATGTGGTTGCCATGGGGATAACGTGTATTACAGTTATTTTTTCATGGTTTTTTTCCCCCGTGGTAACCTTATCAATTTCAGACGATTATAATTCGATTTCTTAAAAAAATGTAATCATTTTAAATTGCATTTGTTCGTGAAGCCATCTGCTTAAGGCTCCCGGTGACACGCCACCACGAAAACCCGAGCGTAATGTTAGTCCTATGGAGTTTCTTATAATTCAATTTACGTCTAAGGTATTGCTTTTAATTGTATGAAACAAAATGCATCCTAAAGATAAAAAAAATTAATGTTTCTCTTAATTTCGATTTTTTTAAAAAAAAATTCTAAATATTTTTAAAAATTTATTAAAAGTTTGAAAATTTATATTTAGTGCGTTAAAACAATCATAAAAATATTTTCAATTATCGGATAAAAAAAATAAAAACGCGGAAATCCTTTATTTTTTATGCTCTTTCAAACGCATATACTTTAAAATTTTTAAATTAATTTATTTGCGAGTAATTAAATAAGTTAGCATTGCATATTTGGAATGAGGGGAAAGTAAACTTGTAACTCCGCCTTCTTGCCGAAGGATACATGAATTTTCCCTGCGTTCCCTTGGTGAAAGGTAGTAATTTATGACTCGTCCGTGGATTGTGTATCAGAGATGTTTCCCCTCCCCCAAAATGGGTCTTGTTTTCTAAGAATCTATAGACATTCAAAATACTATTTACAATTACATCATTCTTAGGAAAGTTTGAGTCTGTGCTTGAAAATAACTACAAATACGTTTTGTACAAAAAGCTATCCTCTGTTTTTTATTCAACCTTTCTTAAAATTATTTATATATACTAAATAAGTTATATTTTATTAATAATTAAAATGAACAATTAATATTTATTAAATGCACTTGAATCGTCAGGATAAAGTGAATCAGTTTTCGAATTCTTTTCTTACATATCTCCAAAATTAAAATTCATGAGTTTTTATTCAAGCTTAAGTTATTTGAATATCAGCTGTTTTTGCAACTTATTTTGCACAGTTTATTTCAGTTATTAAATAAAATGGATCATCGTCGCAGCTTCAAAAAAAAAAAAAAAAAAAAAGATTATTTCTTTCGGCTAAACGAAAAAAGAATATAGGACAGAATTTCAGGAATTGGAAAGAAAAGTGTGTATTTCTTTTTTCTAAATTCTTGTTCCTCTGTTCATTTCAAATATTGTGAAAGTTTCCACATACTAAATGGATTCAAATATTCGGAAGATGAAATACCATTGATCTATATGACGTTGATTTAAAATAAATCAGAAAGTCTTCCATAATTTTAAGAATATTTTTAGTAACATTAATAGTTTCTTCTTAAAACATATAAAATTCAATTAATTTATTTACTATTGCTGCTGATTTTTTTTAATTCTATTTTTATTTTCTTCACTGAAAATTCAATTTAGAAATAACATTGCAGAAATTATTTTTTTAAAACTTCTGTCTGGAAAGCAGTATCTACATTTTGCATTTTCATTTATACATGTGATTCATATATTATTCAAGATAACTCATCAATACTTTTTTTTTTTCAAAATGAGTTCTAAGTTAATGCGCTATGAAGAATGCACCCCTGCAGGTACAAATACAGGCAAATGGTTCCACAATTTTAGAGTTCAAACCCAGCACAACTAAAGACCCACTGTGTAGGGGCGTGATGCACGTTAAATCTGTCTAGAGCTCAAACGTCCTTCCTTTGGTGTGGTGTGGTAGTTAGGAGATGAGGTGCTATCTCAGTGTCATCCTCGTCACTTGACCATGGTTCAAAATTACGAGGTCCGTTACCAAAAGCTCTCGTGTAGCTGAACAGTGTGACGTTAATATTCACTCACTCACTCCACAATTTGAATGCTTGACATCTGAGGAATTAGAGATTTTCCCCAAAAATCCCGGGAAATTCTGATTGGAATGGGGTTGTACCAAAACACTTTCTAGTTCTAGGGGTTCCACAAAAACACTTTCAAGTTCAAAGGGTTCCTTGAGTTGAAAAAGTTTGAAGACCACTGCTCTAGAGCCATATATGTTATTTGCGACAAACTTCGTAATTCTAAGCCAAGGGTGGCCAACCCGCGGCCTTGAATAATTTTGCGGCCCTCGATATTAATTACAAAATACGATTATTTTGTACAATATTTTTGTTTTTAATCTAGTGTTTTGCAACAAATATACTTCATAACTGTTTCTATTTCATTACGTTTCTTTTATTTTAATACGAAGTTTCTTTTATTTTATTTTAATACGATATTTTAATTAGAAGTGTGCGGTATTGCAGCGCAGCATCACTCTCGATTCCTCTAAGTCCATCGCGCTGCCTATTGCTGGAATTAGACATATTTGATCCTTGCATTATTATTATAAATTATCTATGCTTGTATAGATGAAAAATAATAAAATCAATAATAATTCATTCCGTTTTAAATTTTCATTCCAATAAATATTTGTGATGGGTCTAAATATTAATATAAATATAAATATTATATAATTTTTGTTTGCAGCCCGAAGGATTATAATGTTTTCCGAAGTGGCCTGCAAGGTCATTTGAGTTGGCCATCCCTGTTCTAAGCCAAGATCGGATAGCGAGAATGACACTTGAGTTTACAGTTTCTTTGTATTCTTCATGGCCTTTTTTGAACTTGGGAATCTCGCGTCTTTAGTCATTATGGTATATAATCCTCCACGGTTTTAAATGCTGATTTAAATTCTTTTTATTGTTTTTTATAAAATATATTGCTGGTTTCTGTTTGTGATATTAAAAATATAACATTAGTGTGATAAATAAGAAAAATATTTAGTATGATTGGTGAAAAAAGTTAATTGAAATTAAAATCTGGAATACAATAGCTTTAAAACGATTTTGTGATTTGCCGAGACGGGTAAATCCAAAGCAGAATGTATACGAGATTTTCGACAAAAGAAACGTGAGAAAAAAATTAAAAACTAGAGGAGTACAGCCGAAACGAATTGCACAAAATTCAACTCAAAGCAGCAGGGATTTTTTTTTTTTTTTTTGCAACGAACACAAATCTCTCAGAAACATCTATGACCGAACCAATTACTGCTTTATCAAATCTGTTTGTCAGTCAGGTAACTTTACGATTGTCCGCTCATAGCTTTTTTGAATGATGAGCTCAAGCTCGAAATGAACACAAACCGAAATATATCGACAACTAACAGTGGTACTGTTATTGACGTTGTTTTTCAAACGTTATTAAATACTTTGAAATCTCAAGTATATGTGTCATATTTTAGTCATCATAAGTCTATTGTGTGTGTGTCTTCCCCAAATTGAACAAGAATATTTATTTTTGATAAAAAATTACATGACTCTTTGTGTTAATTAAATAAAATTTTCATTAAAGATAAAATTATTCGATAAAAAATTATTTCCAATCATACCTGATTAATTTTTTTCAGGATTTATGTTACTATTGCGTATTTACCAGGATAACATGTCAGATGTTACACATCATATGCAACTACTGTAAGACTCGTTCCTTTTTTTTTGTGTAACTGAATTTATATTAGAAATTCCAACACTAAAACTGTTCTTCCAAAAAATTGTGCGGGTCCCAAAACCAATACTCAATATACTTTATCAGTGGCGTAGCTAGATATCCAAAGGCCTTGGTGGGAAAAAAGAGAGAATATATTGATGGAGTTTTATTAATTAATAATATATTAGTATTTTATATATATACTATATACAAAGCTGATTCACATCAGCCCTGTGTCAAGCTCTGCAGAACATAGGAAAGCAAAGCTACAAACTACTTACATGTATGCATATGAGTTTATTTGTGAATTTAGTGATTACCCAGGTTGGATTTCACATGTGATAGACAGGACGTGATAAAAAGAATATGCACAAACAAGAAAATATAATACAAAATTATTATAATTATTTAAAATAAAACACACGAAAAAACAGAGGAGGGGGGGGGTCAATTTTACATCAGTCTGTTGCAGATACCAGATTGCGAAACATTGAAACAGGAAAATAGCCTATTATGAATCATATTGTTATAAAAAATAAAATGACCAAGAAGAAATAGCTGCCTGTGTAGTTTTTTTTTAGATGTATGGTAAGATATTTCATGGAACTTGATGTTTATTTTCATGTAAAGATTAGAAAAATGAAAAAACTGAAAAATAATATAAACTTTTTAATAAGTAAAATTCGCAACACTATACAAACAAAGGAAAGAATTTAGGGGAATTCCTTACAAGTTTGAAATTACTTTCAACGGAGTTGCCATGATTACAGCTATGTAACAATCTTTTATATTTATACCTCAATTATATGGAGAAATTATCGCAAGCTGGACTTGCTTGGTGGTTAAGGCGTGAGGGTCCCCTGAGCTCAAGGGCCCCTGTGCACAGCACCACCTAGCCCATCGGTAGTTACGCCACTGTACTTTATTAAATTTATATAAGATTTTTTTAATTACATGTCTTAAAACGTTTTTAAATAAAATTATTGAACTGAATCGGAAATAAAGAACTGACCTGAAATATTTCAGGAAAGAGAATAATTTAAATCACATTACACTCTATTAATTCCATTAATTTTATAAATTTCTCTTGCCATTAAACTGTTTAAAAAAGGATTTTGATGCAATTTAGTATTGAAGAATATCACAGAAAATTGTTTTGAATGTACAGAAATATATATATATATATATATATATAAAGGTTTCTGCCTTAACTAAAACTTATATTTTCATAAAATTCAAATGAAAAACAGATGTTCCCCAAAACAGAAGCGAAACAGCGTAAAAAAAGCAGTTTCTTTGTATAACTAGAATGTCGGGCACAGTTTTCATGTATGTGAAAACTGTCATGGGGTGGGCAGTAAAAGAGGGGTCAGTTGTCATATAAATAGTCTTCAGTTGGTTGTAAACTGGACCCTCCAAGAACAAAAATAGAAGGCGAAAGAGAGGGGGGAGGGTTTCCTGTCTGGAGTTCCCACTGCACTTAGATTTCCTCTCTCAACTGTTGTAGAAGAGGCTTGTATGATTCTGACGTCATTTTCTTTCATCATGACAGCTGTCAGAATATAACATCAGAAAATGGGATAAAGTAAATGCAAATTTGGAAAAATAATAGCATGAAAAAAATGTTTATTTCAAAGTCAAGAAAATGTAGAAAATAAAGAAAAAAAGGCATATAATTTATCTTTTATGAAGGAACTATTTACCTCCGATCATTAAGACCAGTACTCATGAGTACTTGGCCCTTCCTATAGAAACGCTCATTCCCCCCTCCCAGAAGAGGGCGCTTTCATCTGGAGCGCCTCTTCTGGGAGGGGGGAATGAGCGTTTCTATAGGAAGGGCCAAGTACTCATGAGTACTGGTCTTAATGATCGGAGGTAAATAGTTCCTTCATAAAAGATAAATTACAAGGGGTGATCAAATGAAAAGGTACGAAACGACATAAAAATGAAACAGTTAAATATTTGCATATTCCGCCAAGGGAGAATGTAGCGAGACATCTCAGGATGCCATTGGAGACTCTGACTGCGATCGGATCATGCGCGGGTGCCCGCATGCGCAGGAGAGAGCAAAGGCTCTTATAAAAAGCGGCGTCCAAATGATGCGAGCACAGAATTACTCGAGCACAGAAAAAGCATTAACTCCGATGTATACTGTGAGACACTCCGACGCCTACGCAGGTCCATCAAGAACAAAAGACCGGGGCTGCTCACGGAGGGTGTGGTTCTGCTCCATGATAACGCGGGCACACACGTCTCCAGAGTCACACAAAAGGAACTGGACAAGTTCCAATGGGAGACGTTGGACCATCCGTCCTACAGTCCGGACATGTCACCCTGCGATTTCCATGTGTTTGTTCCACTGAAGAAACACCTGAAAGGAAAGCGCTTCAACTTGGACGACGTAGTCAAGGACACTGTAAAGGACTGGGTCTCGTCACAGCCACAGGAATTCTGGGAACAAGGAATCCTGCGGCTTGTTCATCAGTGGGATCGTTGTGCTCAAGCCTATGGTGTACATTTTGAATAAAGTCTATATTTGTACCCACCGTGTCGTTTCGTACCTTTTCATTTGATCACCCCTTGTATATGCCTTTTTTTCTTTATTTTCAATATTTTCTTGACTTTGAAATAAACATTTTTTTCAAGCTATTATTTTTCCAAATTTGCATTTACTTGATCCCATTTTCTGATGATTATGTTCTGACAGCTGTCATGATGAAAGAAAATGACGTCACAGAATCATACAAGCCTCTTCTACAACAGTTGAGAGAGGGATTCTAAGTGCAAAGGGAGCTCGAGACAGGAAACTCTCCCCCCCCCTCTCTTTCGCCTTCTATTTTTGTTCTTGGAGGGTCCAGTTTACAACCAACTGACCCCTCTTTTACTGCCCACCCCATGACAGTTTTCAATTACATGAAAACTGTGCCTGACATTCTAGTTATACAAAGAAACTGCTTTTTTTACGCTGTTTCGTTTCTGTTTTGAGGAACATCAGTTTTTCATTTGAATTTTATAAAAATATAAGTTTTAGTTAAGGCAGAAACCTTTATATATATATATTTCTGTACATTGAAAACAATTTTCTGTGATATTCTTCAATATTAAATTTCATCAAAATCCTTTTTTAAACAGTTTAATGACAAGAGAAATTTATAAATTAATTGAATGAATAGAGAGTGTAATGTGATTTAAATTATTCTCTTTCCTGAAATATTTCAGGTCATTTCTTTATTTCCGATTCAGTTCAATAATTTTATTTAAAAACGGTTTAAGACATGTAACAAAAAAAATCTTATATAAATTTAATAAAGTACAGTGGCGTAACTACCAATGAGCTAGGTGGTGCCGTACACAGGGGCCCTTGAGCTCAGGGGACCCTCGCGCCTTGACCACCAGGCAAGTCGAACTAGCGATAATTTCTCCCATAATTGAGATATAAATATAAAAGATTGTTACATAGCTGTAATCATGGCAACACCGTTGAAAGTAATTTCAAACCTTGTAAGGAATTCCCCTAAATTCTTTTAATTTGTTTATATTGTGTTGCGAATTTTACGTATTAAAAAAAGTTTATATTATTTTTCAGTTTTTTTTTTCATTTTTCTAATTTTTACTTGAAAATAAACATCAAGTTCCATGAAATGTCTTACCATACATCTAAAAAAATCTACACAGGGAGCTATTTCTTCTTGGTCATTTTATTTTTTATAACAATATGATTCATAATAAGCTATTTTCCTGTTTCAATGTTTCGCAATCTGGTATCTGCAACAGACTGATGTAATTTTGACCCCCTCCTCTGTTTTTTCGTGTTTTTTATTTTAAATAATTATAATAATTTTGCATTATATTTTCTTGTTTGTGCATATTCTTTTTTATCATTTCCTATCTATCACATGTCAAATCGAACCTGGGTAATCCCTAAATGCAAAAGGAAACTCATATGCATACAAAAATGTAAGTAGTTTGTAGCTTTGCTTTCCTATGTTCTGCAGAGCTTGACACAGGGCTGATGGCAATCAGCTTTGTATATGTATATATACGTTTATAAAATACTCTAATATATTTTTAATTAATAAAACTCCACCAATATTCTCTCTTTTTTTTGCACCAAGACCTTTGGATACCTAGCTACGCCACTAATAAAGTATATTGAGTATTGGTTTTGGGACCCACACAATTTTTTGGAAGAACAGTTTTAGTGTTGGAATTTCTAATATAAATTCAGTTACAAAAAAAAGGAACGAGTCTTACAGTAGTCGCATATGATGTGTAACATCTGACATGTTATCCTGGTAAATACGCAACAGTAACATAAATCCTGAAAAAAATTAATCGGGTATGATTGGAAATAATTTTCTATCGAATAATTTTAACTTTAATGAAAATTTTATTTAATTAACACAAAGAGTCATGTAATTTTTTATCAAAAATAAATATTCTTGTTCAATTTGGGGAAGACACACACACAATAGACTTATGATGACTAAAATATGATAAATATACTTGAGATTTTAAAGTATTTAATAACCTTTGAAAAACAACGCCAATAACAGACCCACTCTTAGTTGTCGATATATTTCGGTTTGTGGTCATTTCAAGCTTGTGAGCTCATCATTCAAAAAAGCTATGAGCGGACAATCGTAAAGTTACCTGACTGACAAACAGATTTGATAAAGCAGTAATTGGTTCGGCCGTTTGTTTCTGAGAGATTTGTGTTCGTTGCAAAAAAACAAAAACAAAACAAAAAATCCCTGCTGCGTGAAGTTGAATTTTGTGCAATTCTTTTCGGCTGTACTCCTTCAGTTTTTAATTTTTTTTCTCACGTTTCTTTTGTCGAAAATCTCGTACACATTCTGCTTTGGATTTACCCGTCTCGGCAAATCACAAAATCGTTTTAAAGCTATTGTATTCCAGATTTTAATTTCAATTAACTTTTTTCAACAATCATACTAAATATTTTTCTTATTTATCACACTAATGTTATTTTTTTAATATCACAAACAGAAACCAGCAATATATTTTATAAAAAACAATAAAAAGAATTTAAATCAGCATTTAAAACCGTGGAGGATTATATACCATAATGACTAAAGACGCGAGATTCCCAAGTTCAAAAAAGGTCATGAAGAATATAAAGAAACTGTAAACTCAAGTGTCATTCTCGCTATCCGATCTTGGCTTAGAACAGGGATGGCCAACTCAAATGACCTTGCAGGCCACTTCGGAAAAACATTATAATCCTGCGGGTTGCAAACAAAAATTATATATCTTTATATTTTTTAAGACCCATCACAAACATTTATTGGAATGAAAATTTAAAACGGAATGAATTATTATTGATTTCATTATTTTTCATCTATACAAGCATAAATATGTTATAATAATAATGCAAGGATCAAATATGTCTAATTCTAGCAATAGACAGCGCGATGGAGTTACAGGAATAGAGTGTGATGCTGCGCTGCAATACCGCACACTTCTAATAATGTATTAAAACAAAAGAAAGGTAATAAAATAGAAACTGTTATGAAGTATATTTGTTACAAACCACTACCAAAAATATTGTAAAAAATAATCATATTTTGTAATGAATCTCGAGGGCCGCAAAATTATTCAAGGCCGCGGGTTGGCCACCCTTGGCTTGGAATTACGAAGTCTGTCGCAAATAACATATATAGCTTTAGAGCAGTGGTCTTCAAACTTTTTCAACTCAAGGAACCCTTTGAACTTGAAAGTGTTTTTGTGGAACCCCTAGAACTAGAAAGTGTTTTCGTAGAACCCCTAGAACTAAAAAGTGTTTTCGTACAACCCCATTCCAATCAGAATTCCCCAGGATTTTTTGGGAAAATTTGTATAATTCCTCAGATGTCAAACATTCAAATTGTGGAGTGAGTGAGTGAATATTAACGTCACACTGTTCAGCTACACGAGAGCTTTTTGTAACGGACCTTGTAATTTTGAACCATGGTCAAGGGACGAGGATGACACCTGAGATAGCACCTCATCTCCTAACTACCACACTAAAGGAAGGACGTTTGAGCTCTCGACAGATTTAGCGTGCATCACACCCCTACACGGTGGGTCTTTAGTGGTGCTGGGCTTGAACTTTAAAATTGAGGAACTATTTGCCTTTATTTGTACTTGCAGGGGTGCATTCTTCATAGCGCATTAACTTAGAATTCATTTTTTAAAAAAAGCATTGATGAGTTATCTTGAATAATATATGAAACACATGTATAAATGAAAATGCAAAATGTAGATAGTGCTTTGAAGACAGAAATTTTTTAAAAAAAAAAATCTGCAATGTTATTTCTAAGTTGAATTTTCAGTGAAGGGAATAAAAATGGAATAAAAACATCAGTAGCAATAGTAAATAAATTAATTGAAATTTATATGTTTTAAGAAGAAACTATTAATGTTACTAAAAATATTCTTATAATTATGGAAAACTTTCTGATTTATTTTAAATGAACGTCATATAGATCAATGGTATTTGATCTTCGGAATATTTGAATCTTATTTAAAATGCGATGATCAATAAATCCATTTAGTATGTGGAAACTTTCAAAATATTTGAAATGAACAGCGGAACAAGAATTTAGAAAAAAGAAATACACACTTTTCTTTCCAATTCCTGAAATTCTGTCCTATATTCTTTTTTCGTTTAGCCAAAAGAAATAATCTTTTTTTTTTTTTTTTTTTTTTTTGAAGCTGCGACGATGATCCGTTTTATTTAATAACTGAAATAAACTGTGCAAAATAAGTTTTAAAACAGCTGATATTCAAATAACTTAAACTTGGAAAAAAACATGAATTTCGATTTTGGAGATAAGTAAGAAAATAACGCGAAAACTGATTTACTTTATCCTGACGATTCAAATCCATTTAATAAATATAAATTGTTCATTTTAATTATTAATAAAATATAACTTATTTAGTATATAATAAATAATTTTAAGAAAGGTTGAATAAAAAACAGAGGATAGCTTTTTGTACAAAAACGTATTTGTAGGTATTTTCAAGCACAGACTCAAACTTTCCTAAGAATGATGTAATTGTAAACAGTATCTTGAATGCCTATAGATTCTTAGAAAACAAGACCCATTTTGGGGGGAAAAAACATCTCTGTTACACAATCCACCGAAGAGTCATAAATTACCACCTTTCACCAAGGGAACGCAGGGAAATTTCATGTATCCTTCCGCAAGAAGGCGGAGTTGCAAGTTTACTTTCCCCTCATTCCAAATATGCAATGCTGACTTATTTAATTACTCGCAAATAAATTAGTTTAAAAATTTTAAAGTATATGCGTTTGAAAGAGCATAAAAAATAAATTATTTCCGCTTTTTTACTTTTTTTATCCTATAATTGAAAATATTTTTTTGATCGTTTCAGCGCACTAAATGTAAATTTTCAAGCTTTTAATAGATATTTAAAAATATTTAGAAATTTTTTTAAAAAAATCGAAATCAAGAGAAACATTAATTTTTTATTTATCTTTAGGATGCATTTTGTTTCATACAGTTAAAAGCAATACCTTAGACGTAAATTGAATTATAAGAAACTCCATAGGATTAACATTACGCTCGGGTTTTCGTGGTGGCGTGTCACCGGGAGCCTTAAAGGCTCATTCACACTAAGGCATTCACTGTCGCGATCAAAGTAGAAATCAGAGATATTTTCCTTGATCGATTCACACCATAGCGTTTTCGTACGCGCTCGGTGGATTTCTGGTCATTAGGTGACGCTGAAGATAGTAGTTGAAAATCACCCTAAGTAGTTAATTCTGACTTGTTATGTATGGATCGCAAGAGAAAAGAATTTTTTGCAAGTTTGTTAGCATTAATATGGGAGGAAAGGAAACAATAATGGGTTCGACGTATTTTTTTTTTAAAGCGATTAAGGCCAACATCTATGCTAATAGTTGAGATGCGAGTCTCGGACACAGAAAGCTATTTTAATTTTTCTCGAGTGTTGCCGCAGCTTTTCGATAATTTACTATCAATAGTTGGGCCAATTATTTCTAAAATCGATATTATAGAGATAGTATTCAATCAAAGGATAGATTGGCTTCACCTCTGAGGTTTATACAAATTTCTTCTAATGTGAATAAATTAGTTCAGAAACTTTTAATGCTCTTACAAATGTTCATTTTAAAAAAAATTTAATAAGAATGTTTAAAGCAACTTTTCTTACTTGCTGTGTTGGTGAAACATTGAATTTTTGTCATGTAACAGAGATTTAAAAAACACACACATTATTTTGTGATAGGAATCAAATTAAAAACACAAATTATGTTAATTTTTCTTAACATGCATTATTACATTGCTAATGATGCATGTTTCTACTAGGTATGGATACATAATTAACTCTTTCATGCACTGAATTTTTCATAAAAATATTGCACTAGAGGGAAATAATTACAAATATTTCAGATAAACTTCACTGAACTATAATTATTGAACAAAAGCTGGTACATATTAATATTAAACATTTTTTCTTTCAAATAAAGGGTGTCTAAAGTTTTAAAAAATAGGAGGCACATATTTTATACCACCACACTTCAAGCAGCATGATAGTTCTGAAAATTTTATTTTTTTCTTCCCTATGAAAAATGAGTGCAGGCACAACTCATCCATTCTGTACGAACTGGGAAAATAAATAAATATTCTTCATCTTATATTGTTCTTCATCCCATAAATTAAAACATTTTCAGTTTTTCCTAATCTAGTCTTGTAAGTTTAATTTTAGATTGGTCCTAATTTACCTAATGTTTGTTTTAATTTTAAATATTCTATTCTATATATTATTTTAATTTACCTAGTTTTTATTTAGTCAACATATATAATAAGTGTATTAGTTGTATTTATTTTATCTTGAACACGAGCTATATCTCATTCAAGCCATTTGCGTAATTTTGTATGTACTATTATTTAACAAATATTATTATTATTTTTTAAAATTTTAACTAACAACCACAATAAACACAATATTTGGCACAATAAACATGTCCATTATTGAGAAAAAATAAGCGAAATGCATTTTGTATTTCTAAAGAAGATGGCCTTCAATAGCGTGGTGGTACATTTTTTGGACTCTCATATTTTCATACTAGCAATGCACATGTAAGGTACTAATTATTGTAATACTGACTCATTTAGTTACATAATATATGTACTTACCTGATTTGTATCAAATATCACAAGAATCATTTTTATTTACACATAAAAATACACAACACAGTCACTTCCAAAAAATAACACTCAACAGACTCACAGCTGATCAAAGAATAAACTACTACATAAACCCATTACATGCAATTAGCTTCCGATATCTGTTGCAAACTTGAGTAACTGCTAGGATTTGACCTCTGTGGTGGTTCAGAGAATGTACCCCCTAGCATTAATTTCTGAGGCATTGAAACAAGTGGTGCATTTTATGAATCACCACACAATAAACAAATAAGAACTTGTGGTACAACATATGTACCACCAAGGATGAAAGAGTTAATAAGCTCAAAACAATGTGACCAGTGTTTATTATTCTTTTTTGTTAGTTGCACATCTGAATGCAAAAGAAATGTGACAGATGTATGTTACAAACATATATTTATCAAAAGATTTAATTAAATATCTGACATCCTTGTTTACTGAGAGAGAGAGAGAGAGAGAGAGAGAGAATGAAATATTTTTTATTAGTTCATAGCAATGCAATCTCATCAAAAAAATATACAGATTGGATTATTTCACAAATCTTTTGATTGTAAGAAAGCCAATTTCAATCCATGTCAATTACAACTGGGCAAAAAAAAAATATCAAATAATATATAACAGGAAAACTAAATAAATAAAAAAAATATCTATTTTGAGTAAATGTTGATGTAATTACATATACTATTTTCAAAGCTACAAAACTCATGCACTTTTAATTGTTTGTAGAAAATTCTTGTGTCACAGATGGTCTCTCTTGGCACATAGGATTAAGAAACTCTGATCTAGATACATGCTCGAAAATTATGATCAGAAAAACTATTAAGTTTTATGATAAAAAAAACTATAAGATGGCATTTCTTTCAATATTTAAGTAATAACAAAATCAAAAAAAAAATGCAAAATATTTTTATACAAGTATAAATCTGAAATAAACTTTATTTAATGCAGATTTTATCATTAAAATATGTAAATTAACCCTAGAGCATATATGCTTTAGCATCAAGGAAGTTTTTTTGAAATAGTTGTTTTTAATGCTAAGGTGTTTTTGATATTCTGTATTGCAAGAAGAAATTCTTATTATGGAATTTTGTTTTTGAAAAATGCTTCAAAATTTTTATTAGTACTGGTATTATAGATTTCTACACAAGTATAAGGAAATATTAAATAGTCTTTTTTGTATGTCTTTTGTAACACATTTGTGCCATAACTTACTACCTATTATCAATTTTTTCAAGAGTCAAAAATAAATATGTAAATAAATAATTACAACAAATTCTTAAGGAAGTATAAATTTTCTTCCAAGTATTTTTTCTCACGCTTTTATTATTAATTAATGGGTTTTTTTCTTTTCATATGTAACATTGTCTTGGTCAAAAACTTTAAAAGCTTTTTCTCGCATTTTAAAGCACTCAAATGAGCTGGAATTTAAAAAACATTATTATTTTGGATGACAATTTAATTATAATTAATAAAATTAATTGATTAAAACTAATTATTCAAAGAATTACAGATACAGTCATGTTGGCGTCATTCTTGGCGACACAGTGACCATTTTAGCGCGCGACTTGGGTCAAAACCTTTTTTCTCACATTTTAAAGTGCTCAACTGAGCTGAAATTTTCCATACACGACTGTTTTGGGTGACAATACAGTAATTTAATAAAAATTAATTTACAAAAATAATTATTCAGAGAGTTACAGATTTATCCACGTTGGCATCATTTTTGGCAATTTGGCGACATGTCAAAATTGTAAACGTTTTTTTCTCACGTTTTAAAGCCCTCGATTGAGCTGAAATTTAATGCACACGATTGTTTTGGATGACAATACGATAATTTAACTATAATCAATAAAAAATTAATTGATTAAAAGTAGCTTTTTGAAGAATTTAATTTTATTTATAGTTTCAATTGTTTACAATGTGCAACAGTAACAATACAAAAGCATATTCATCCGTGATTGGTTAAGTGTGCGACACGTGACTAAACTATGCACGCTCAAATGCCTGAAGTTGAATCCTTTTTAAGTTAAAATAGTCGCGATCACAACTTCCTCCACTGCTGGAGATGAAGTCTCTGATTGGCTAGACGCTCAACGCTTCACGCTGACTGCCTTGGTGTGAATGCGGCTTAAGAACATTCGGCTATTGTGAGCTTTTGCTTTTTCTACTCGTGTCACCAAAAACAGCAATCCATCAATGTACGGTTTATTTCAAGTAATATTTAGGTTTAGAAATTTATATTTAAGTTTTTAAAGTTGCTTAGACTTTCATTTTTACTTGAGTGCCTTCAAGGCTCTATCAGCTGAATTTCCACTTTTAGCATTAATTTTATTTATGATGCATCAATACAACTCAACCCAACTTGGGAATAAAATTTGTAAACAATTTTTGTTATGAAAGATTGGGCCGGGAAATATTTTTTAGTTTTTTAATAAATAACGATTAGTTTATCATCTGTTATTTTGCAGTTTAATAATCAAATAAATATGCGACTTTCCAATATTTTACTAGACAAATTTGTTAAAGGGATACCTGGTAATATATGGATTGGCAAACATCGTTTTGTACCTCCAGTTACAAGAAAAGTGCGCTTAGAAATGTGGAAGAAATTGATGTACGAAGAAGAAGTAATGATGTATTTGAAAAATCCTTACGTGACGGAGGAGCAAGAAAAACTTTACCTTGAACAAGACTATAAACCTCCCATAAAAGCATTTCCAGATGAGAAATCTAAGTTGCAACCACTAAAAGAAAGAACTGTTGCATATCACTTAAATCAGTTGAATCATAATCGTCCGTGGGGAGATCATGAATACGATATTGAAAAGAAATAAAATTGTATTTTCATGTTTAGTTATGATTTACTCTTCAGAAATGTTTAGTCTTTGACAATATTATTTTAAGCCTTTTTTGGAAAAAGGTTGTGTCTCACTGTTGAAAGACATTTATAATAAAATTATTTGGTGGGTTTTTTTTTGCCGTATTTTCTTTTAATTTCTGAAATCATGTTCATATTTTTGTTGTTGGGATTAGATTGACCACCTTCCCCATTTTTTAATTGATTTTGATATTTTTGAAAGAATTGTAGTATATTGCATTTGATCCTTTTTTTAAAAAAAATTTAATGAACTATTTGGTACTTATATGTTTTTTAAATATATTACGTATAGTTTTCATGACATGTATGAAGAAGGTTGATTGTGTCAATTATTGCATTAAATTTAGATATTCCTCCAATTGTCAATTATTGCATGAAGTTTAGATATTCCTTCGATTGTGTCAGTTATAGCAAATTTTGATATTTATCTGATTGTTTTATGGTTTGTATCATGATAATTTCAAAATTCCCTCATTTGAACAAATGTGTATATTGCCCCCTTTTTTCGAATATTTTGAGTGTATTAAAATCAAATTGCAACTTGTGACATCTATCCATGAGTAGCTTTTTTGAGAAAAACAAAACTGTCAGAAAAAAAGTATGCATTCCAGTAGATTGGCTTGCTAAATCCTAGCTCAGGGCTCCCTGGTTTGCTGATAAATATTTGATGAACATTATCAATATATATGAGTACCAAATTCAATCTATTGTATGTTATAGATGAGATGTGTTCTACGAATATGTTTGGAAGAAGAAATTATTTCCTAGATGGTATCTACACTTTGTTAACCTTCTTGAAAAAAATTGTGCAAAAAGCATGAAATATTTTAATTTCTGATCACAATTTGCATGAAGAGATATTCAATTTCGAATATTTTTTATATGATTCCTTTATATTTTCAATTATAGTAAGCATTTTTTGCAAAGTATAGCTTTTTTACAAGGAAAAATTCAATTAAATTTAAAGTTATTTCCTCTTTTAAAAATATTTAATTGGCATAGTTTTTTCATTATTATTTGTGTAATAGTTGTAAAGTATAATATTTAAAAAAATAATTAACTAAAATGGTCATTTGTCTAAAAATTTTATAACGCACATTTTTTTTCTTATTTTAAAGATATTTTAAGCACAAAATACATTTATTGGCATATTTTACCATAAAAATCATTACTTCATCCACATTATTAGTTGTCTATTTAAGAATATATAAATTTGATTATTTATTCAAATTAATAAAAAGAGTAATATGTATTTATCAACTTTATTTTAATGAAAGTTTATTTACATGAATTGGTAATCAGGCACTGTTTATCAAATAAAATATGAAATAGGGAGATTTTGAAAGAAATAATGTTACTTGAGTTATGATAAATTATTAATATTTTTTATATTGAGTTAGAAAGAAAATATACTTTTGAATTTTTAAAAAAAATATACAGTTCTGTATATTTATCTTTAATCGAATTAAACAAATAAGAGCTCAAAAAAGGAATACACTAATACTTGATGTTCTTGAATTTATTATTTACATAATTATTGTCCATTTAAATCTTTTTTTTAAATGCAAAGCAATATAAATGCACTTTGAATATAATTTTGATATCTTGTGTTGTTAAACAGTTAACTGTGAGTGACGAGTATACTCGTCATGGAGAAGTTGCAAGATTTTGTGTATTGACGAGTATACTTGTCATGGGTTAAGAGTAGTGACAATTGGCTATTTAAATTGTAATTTTTGAGAAAAACAAAACATATTCTCAAATTTTAAGATGTTAAGAATATTTTTAGGCCAGGCGAGTGAAAAAAAGTAAATAAAAAATTTAAGTTGAACTTATGTGTCCCTGTTTGCACCCGCTGAAGCAGCATGTAAGTTTGCTTAACAAATTAATTTATGTGCCATGATAATGATTTTTAGATGTTAGCCTGAAAGGGATAAAGCCAAAAGTCAGAAAGTAAATTCATAATAGAATTCCTTCAGGTATGGTCAGCCATGGGACAAATGCATGACACCAGCCAGGTGCTGAGCCCATTGATAGTTGCTGGCCTGAAGTTACCTATTTGTCGAGTGGTGTAAAGTCCAATTGTTTGATATTAGAACCCTGTACTGACGTTGGAGTAATGGCCCAATGACATGCTGCCTAAAACACAGTTATTTTATTGGAATGGGAAAGACAAAGATTTTTTCTGGTAAGAGGACTGATCAACCCTGCAGCACCTACTCCAGAAGTTCTGGAGTAGTCCCTAGTGTCAGGATAGGTCAACATTATTTTATCAGTAAAGAACAAGGTAAATTAGTGTGTATTTAGGTCTCTCAGCCCGGGAATTTTGACAGTCACTTAAATTCATAGATATCTATAAAAATGTACGGTCAATTGCGTCTTTCGAGTAATATGTATGTATGTTTATATGAACCGATTAAATAAGTATTAGTAATAAAATTTATAAAACAAACATCTTTTTTACTCAATATTTTAACAGTGCAGCTTACTCTGCGATGGATGAGTATACTCGTCATCGTTCGATTTCTGTGACACACATAATTGTGCTCTCTCAAACTCTGATGTACTATGATTAACTGGTTAAAGTGCAATTATTCATGAATTACATATAGAGTATTTTTTTTTTAAAGCAATGTCAGAGTAATTAATGGAATTGTCATTGAAATTTGATTGAGACAAATTTATGTCTTGACAGTTTATGGTGGAACAATTCAAATATAATGAAAGTATTAAGTGAAGTGAACTGTATTTTAGTATAAATTTCAACAATTAAAATTTATAACTTATGTACCCATGTGCAGTGAAAGTAAACAGTGCATGAATATTAAAAATCTCTTAAAGAGCAACTAAAATAATCACCCACTGATGCCATTAGTTGAATTCCAACAGATTTAATCCCTCACCTAGTGGAAATATGCCAAACAAACAATGGCAGTTCAGGGGTCATGGATACAGGGTCGTAACTGGTGTTGTCAAGTCATATGTTTGAAATCTAGTTCCTCTGAAGATCCACTGTGTAGGGGGTTGATGCACATTAAACCTGTTGTGGTTCAAAGTGCTGTTGGGTTGGTGTGGAAGTTAGAACAAAGGATGCCAGCTCAGGTATGTCCTCGTTCTTGACCAGGGAGGTCTTTCGCCAAAAACTTATGTTGCTTTACAGCTCGACATAAATTAAACTCAAGTCAAAGCTTTAGCAAGTAGTAAAAATATAAACATAATTATTACTTTTGATTCACAAAAATGATTATTTGTTTTATTTGAATATATTGTTAAAATTTATTTTATAGAAGTTACTCCTACCTTTACGGTATTTGAATTTTTTTTCACATATTTTTATCTTTTTGAACTTTGACTGAGGAAAACACATGTTTTTGTTGATTTATAATTGTGAGATCAAATATGAAAAAATACACCCACAATATGTGTATTATGTATGGATTTTAATCTGAGTTAATATTAATATTTTACAGAATTAAAACATTCTTTGAAATGGCTAGAAGTGTAATAATTATACAAGTTTTGATTGTAGTATAAATTTTTAGTCGACTTTAAAATGATTAGTCATATTATTGTACATAATTTTAGAAATATGCCAAAGAAATCTTTTTTGAAATTATTTTGAGGTTTTGGATATTTTTTGGAAAATTAAATTTAATAATTTTATTATTTAATTTAATGTTTAATTTTTCCATTGCCTTTTTAAAAGGCAATGAAATTTAAAATTATTCTCAATTATATTAATAGATTTTAATATATATGCCAGAGACTTCTAAAATGCAAATCACTGTGTGGAATAATGACCGCTTAAAACCGAACAAATTTAAAAGAATGTAATTGGTATATTTTCTATGCATGGTAAAATCTATACTCAACCATTAAATTTTTTTTGTAAAAAAAAAATCCTGTAACTTAAACTGCTTCGAGCCTAAAGCATCCGAGTCATTGCCGGTTTATCCATTAGGCGCCCAGGGTTCCGGATAAGCTAGACTTAACCACATTTTCTGTTAAAAAATTTCAATCCTCTAGTGCCAAAGAGGCCTGTAGATCTTTTGCGCCCAGGGCCAGAAATGAGAGTAAATCGGCACTGATCCGAGTTGATATTTCGCTGCATTTGCTTTTTCCAGCTTACAGGGCCGATCTTAGCAGGTGTGCGCCGTACATGGGCAGCTAAAACAAGGAACGGCCTCGTATGGTTCTATCAATCAAGCAAAATATTTTCGAATTTCTGAAAATAAAACTTATAATAAATCGAATAAATATGCTGAATTTTGAAGAGTTATATTGAAAAATCAAGTCCCAATAGCACAGCATAGCTGAAGAAAAACATTTATGGAATTTTGCTGTCAGATGAAAGTTATTTTTTTTTATTAGCGGCCCTGGCTGTGGGTTGATACTTAGCAAAGACGTCTTAAAAAGGATTTTTGCAAAAGTTGTTTTAAGAAAATATCGAACACGGTTAATCTAATAATGTTTAAATTCAATATGCATTTGGGAAAATTAAAAGTTTTCATTTTAATAATAACCTTACAATTTAGAAAAACAAAATAGAGGAAGGAAGGGATTTTTTAACCTATGGTTTTACAACGCTCATAAAAAATGCCCGTTTTCCTTTTTATAGTGAGTTATACTTCTATCAAAAGGTAGTTTCTTGTAGTAGTAAGTTATTAGAGGAAAAAATCTTGCAACTTCTTTTGTGTGTGTGTGAATTTTGAGTAAATGATTTTCATAACAAAGCCTGTTTGGAAAAAACACTTCAATATTCAGATAGTATTATTAATGTTAGTGAAGTTCTAAATTTAATTTTATGTGGCAGGAACTTAATCGTGTTTTAGTACTATGTTAAAAAATGCTGGTTTTATGTGTTTTCGTAAAGCCCTAATTGTAACAAGATGCCATATAATCGAACAGGCGAATCAAGCGATTCACCACATTCTTCCTTCCTTCCTCAGTGGCTCGACAGCTCAGGGTGGACCTTGACCTTCTCAAGAAGCCTTTTCTAAGCCAACCTTTTTCCTACTAGTGTTTTCCAATTCTTACTTCTCAAAATTAGGACTTCTTTTTCTTGGCCATCAATCCATCTAAGACTTGGTCTGCCTTTTCTTCGTGTGCCAATTGGTTGAGCATTGAAGACTTTTTTAGAGGTACTGTCTTCGTTCATTCTGGCAACGTGACCTTTCCATTTAATTCGTTGTATTTTGATGAAGTTAACAATGTCAGATTCTTTATATGATTGATAGAGCTCGAAATTTGATGTACTTCGCCACATTCCATTTTCCTTAATTTCTCCAAAAATAAATCTTAAAATCTTCCTTTCATAGATACTTATCATGCTCTCATCTGTTCGAGACATGAACCAAGTTTCACATGCATAAGATTCACAACATTAATATAACATAATTCTAACAAGTAATAAAAAAAAAATTTAAGTCAGTTCCTACTTTCAATGGATGGATAGAAAGTATTTTATTAACGATTGAAAATTTGAACAATATATATATATATATAGCTAGAAAATTTGAACAATATATATATGACTAGTGGAGCAGTGATTAATCAAATTGAATGTGAATCGCAGATATTTAATACTAGCTGTTACCCGCCCGCTTCGCTGGGTATTTCATGATGTTTTATAAATTTTTACTGCTTATATATATGTATAAATTATTGATATCTAAGTCCTAGCATTAAGAATTCGATTGAATTGAAAAATATATTTATACCTGTAACTGTCACCTGTTGATAAAAAAAAGAGCAGAACTCATCTAATTTGTATTTTCTAAAAATCTCTAAAATTGAAGCATAGAATGATGTTTGCTCTTTCGTAACTCAAAAACCAAGTGGATTCCCGCAAAACCAATTTTAGGTGGATCTCTACTCCGTAAATTGAACATGCAAGCCAAATTTCAAGTCTAAATCTAACAGAAAAAAGCAAAAGTTTTACTATAAATATCCCCGTAATCCCGTTGAGAGCCGTTTTCCAAAATTACCGCTCTTAGCGGATTTCAATTCAACAAAAGAAAAATGCAAACCAAATTTCATTATTATACTCCTTGTAGCTCGAAAAAAGTAATTTTTTTTGTCAATACGTCCCAGTAACCCCCTGCAACCCCCCAGAACTTGATTTGCTTAAAATTTATTCTTAGTGAATCCCTATTCAACAAAAAAAACATGCTTAAAAAATTTCAAGTATATGGGTGTAACAACTAAAAACAGGAATTTTTTTCTGTAACTCCTCTTGACCCCTCGCAAACATCTTTAGGGGTCAATTTTCATTTTACTCTTTGTTAGAGGAACTCTATTTCATGAAAGGAGCATGCCTACCAGTTTTCAAGCAGGATGATCAAGTAGTTTAAAAATGGAAATATTTATCGATTACGCCTCTTAATCTCCCGAAATTAAACTTGGTAGTTGATATTCGCGAAACCCATTTTGTAGCGGTTCTCTACTTTACGAAAGGAATCTGCTTATCAAATTTCAAGACTGTACGTCTAACAGTTTAAAAATGAGGATAATTGTCTATAACGCCACTTGAGCCCCCGCAACGCCACTTCTGGGTCTGTTTTCACAAAACTCATTTTGTAGGGGAATCGCACTCTATGAAAGGAATCTGCTTAGCAAAATTTGAAGACTGTGTGTCCAATTAATTAAAAATGCAAAAAAATTATCAATAACGCCCCTTGAACCCCCGCAACACCACCTAGGGGTCGATTTTCACAAAACACATTTTGCAGTGTATTTCTACCCTATGAGAGGAATCTGCTTACTAAGTTTCAAGCCTGTACGTCTAATAACTTAAAAATATGAATTTATAACGCCCCTTAAACCCCCACCCCCGCAACACCCCTTGGGGGTCAATTTTCCCAAAACCCATTGTCAGTTCACGGCATACGAAGCGCTTTTTGTGTAATTAAGAGAGTAGAGTATGTTGTTGTGTCTGTAGTAATGTATGTATAAACTGTGTCTGCGCAATCCCAATTGCGCAGCCTGAACTGCGCATGCCCTGGAACTCCAATGTAAATGTACAGAAGTTATGAGAAATTAATAAACGCAAGTCCACAAGAAAACTGTGTCGTGATTGTGTGTCATGAACAATATGAGTTAGAGACTCTTCAGTCCACTTAAGTGTTAGAGCTAACGAATTAAACACTGGTCCTTACGAGGCCAGAGAAGAACTAATGGATTAACCTATGGATTAAAAAAAAAAAAGAAGATTAAGTGAAAAGCCAAGTGCGGCAAACAGTGATTTGTGTAAACAGCCAAGTTCGGCAGCCAGTGATGTGAGGTGAGAGCAATGTTCTTTGAATTTTTGTGAGAATTTTAATTATTTAATTATGTCTTTAATTGCTAAGTTGAAGAAAGACGAGTTAAAACTTGTCGCGGAGGAATTAAAACTAACTGTGCCAGAGAATGCAAAAGTTCTTGATTTGAAAATTTTAATTGAAAGTAGTGAAGTGTATAATGCAGACACAGAATTGGTTAAAACTGTTATTGACTATGCCGTTGAAGAAACGAGAATTAAAAAATCTGCGAGTGAATTAAATTTAGAGTTAGAAAAAATTAAATTAGCGCATAAGCGATCAGAAAGTGAAGCAAATTTAGAGTTAGAGAAAATTAAGTTAGCGCAGTTAGAGAAGCAATTAGAGCTTGCTAATATTCGGAAAGATTTAACACATGATTCTTCACTTTCAACAGTGAGCGCCACCGAAACATGTAACAATATTAGTATCGAAACGTTAATAAAAAGTGTAAAAATATTAACTATCTCAGTACCCTCGCGTGTTGAGTCATATAATTTATTTTTTCAGTCATTAGAGAAAGCATTTAAAACGAAAGAGATTTCCGAAGAATGGAAATCGGAAATTCTTCTAAATATCTTAGGAGAGAGAGCGAATAACTTAATGATTTATGGTGTCAGAGGAAGAATTGCGCAGTTATGAAAAACTAAAAAAATTAGTTTTGAAAGAATTTCAGCCTACACCGCAAGAATGCTATAATAATTTTCGTAAAACTCAAAAATTAAATTCAGAGAGTTATGTTCAATTTGCGTCTAGGTTAAGTGCAACATTTGAGTATTACTGTCAGTTACGAAATGTTAATGAATTTAAGTCAGTATGTGAATTAATTGTTGCGGATAAAATGATGAGCACTCTTGACAGAGAATTAGTGACTCATATTAATGTAAAACAAGGAGAAACATTTTTTAAACCCCACGAGTTAGGGCGAGAATGTGATATTTATTTATCTTCTAAAGGTAAATTTAAAAGCGAGTCTAATACATTTTCCAGGTCCTTCACTGGAAATGAAAATAAACGATATGAGTTCAATAATCATCAGAGATATAACAGCTCGCGAAGTCAGAGAGGAGTTTCGAGCGTATTTTTTTCTGAAATAAAAAGTGAAAAATGTGTGTTGTGTAAAAATGAAGCACATGCTTTGCAATTTTGCCCTCAGTTTAAAGGTTTTTCGATAAATGAAAGAGTAGATTTTGTTAAAAACAATAAAATGTGCTTTAAATGTCTATCCCCAGAATGTTGTGTAAAACAGTGTCGCTCTAGAAATTGCATAGTTTGCAAGAAGCCGCATAATAAATTGCTTCATTTTCAAAGAGAAATAAAAAGTATCCCAACTCCCCAAATCGAACCTCCTTTGGTCCTTGAAGAGAGATCGCAAACGATATCTTTCAATGCTTCTGCCCCTCCGTTCGTTCCTAATTCAAATATAAACAAGCAAGAAATCGTGGCGACTACATTTAGTCATAACAAAATTAAAAGATGCTTACTGAGCACAGCTCGCGTATTAATTAAGGATAAATATTCGAATTGGCATGAATGTAGGTGTTTGTTAGATGGAGACAATATGGTTTGTCTTATAACTAAGGAGTGCGCCAATAAATTACAACTGAAAAGTGAAAAGATTAATACTTTGATCTCATGTTTAAATGATGCATCTATGATTGTTAACGGTTGCGTTAAAACGACAATTTCAAATAAAAATAATACATTCGTGAAGGATTTAAATATGTTAGTAGTTACGAAAATCACAGATTTTATTCCAAGTAATACGTTTAATACTAGTGTTAATTTTTCAGATGTAGTGGAGTTAGCTGACGAACGTTTTAATATTCCAGATAAAATAGACATGTTGTTAGGTGCAGAAATATTTTTTGAACTATTGAGACCGGAAAAATTTAAGATAAAAAAATTCGGATCTAATTTTACAAAACACGGTTTTTGGTTACGTTGTAAGTGGTAATGTAGATTCATTTAATGAAACTAAAGTTCATTGCGGTTTAGTTAGGGACGAGGATTTAAATAAAACGTTGCAAAAATTTTGGGAAGTAGAAAATGTGGAGATAGTGCAAACAAAAAGTAATGAGGCTAGTTTATGTGAGGAACACTTTATGAAAACACATTCTAGAGACGAGGAGGGACGGTACATAGTTAAAATGCCCCTTAAGGGTGATCCAAATTGTTTAGGGAATTCCAGGGGCATTGCTCTCAAACGATTAAATGCATTGTGGCTTAGATTGGAAAGGGATCCACAATATCTAAAACTGTATAGAGAATTCATGCAAGAATATGAACAATTGGGACATATGAAAGTGAAGGTAGAAGAAAATAATTCGAAGATGAACTATTTCTTACCTCATCATGGCGTCTATAGACCCGAAAAAAGTACTACTAAGGTGAGAGTGGTCTACAATGCGTCTAGTCCTACAGATAATGGATTATCACTGAATGATATTCAGTATAATGTAGGAGTCATCCAAGATGACTTATATGCCCAGATGATTAGATTCCGTACTTACAGATATGCACTGACTGCGGACATTAAAAAAATGTATCGAATGATCCTAATTGATTCCGAACAACGCTGTCTGCAACAAATATTGTGGAAGGACAATAAACACGACCGAGTAAAAACATATGAGCTTCAAACAGTCACGTACGGGACGACCAGTGCCCCATACTTAGCGCAACGAACATTGAAAAAATTGTCCTATGATGAAGAAAATAAATTCCCGATAGCAGCACCAGTCCTTCGAAGCAATTTCTACATGTACGATGCGTTATGCGGGGCGGACACCTTAGAAAAGGCTAAGGAGCTACGATATCAGTTAATTGAAATTTTGAAAAGTGCAGGCATGGAATTGCATAAAATCCGGGGAAATCATCCTGAACTTTCGCAGAGTATAAATGGAATCTACGATTTTTCTAGACCAAATGAGACTAAAACCTTAGGTGTGTCCTGGGACCCCCAGGAAGAGACACTTTTTCGTTTAAAATTGACGTGATACTTTGTGATTCGTATACCAAGAGAAGCGTTTTGTCAACTATTGCGAGACTGTTTGATCCTTTGGGTCTTGTGGGACCCGTGGTGTCCAATGCCAAGATGTTTATGCAGAGGCTTTGGAGACTTAATATTGACTGGAAAGATCCACTCCCAAAGAAAGTGTATGATCAATGGCACCAGTTGTTAATTGGACTAGAGAGCCTAAATAACATAAATATCCAAAGACGTGTAGTAATTGAGAATCCTACATCTATAGAGATTCATGGATTTTCTGAAGCGTCAGAGCGCTGCTATGGAGCTGCAGTGTATTGCAAATCAAAAAATATTTCGGGAGTGACTTTAGTGAGATTAATTACTAGCAAATCGAGAGTTTCACCAATTAAGAGTCTAACTATTCCAAGATTGGAACTGTGCGCCGCTGTCCTTTTGTCCAAACTTGTGAAAAGAGTGATTGATGCCTTGAAGCTGGAATCAGTTAAAGTTTATCTGTGGACTGATTCAATGGTAGTGTTGTCTTGGCTACAAAAAGAACCGATGGACCTTAAAACATTTGTGCAGAATAGAATTGCTAAGCTTCAAGATTTGTTCCCTGTACGGCAATGGAAACATGTATCATCCAACCAGAATCCTGCAGATTTGATTTCTCGTGGAGTAGATCCTGACAAACTTCTGAACCAAGAAATGGGTGGAACGGTCCAGAGTTTCTATCTGGCAGCGATTATCCGAACAAACCTGTGAACATTAGTGAAAACAACGATGCGTACAATTCAGAACTGAAGAACAGTGTCCTTGAAAAACTTGAGAATGAAGTGCCAGTTTTTAACATTTTTGTGAATGACTTTGTGAACAATTTGTGTAACCTTAGTAATAACTATTTAACCATTTTGCGTATCTTAAGTTATATTTTTAGGTTCGTAAACAACCTGAGGAGGAAGGTCAAATCCAGTGGCCCACTAACAGCAGATGAATTGGAGAAAGCAGAGATCTTCTTAATAAAAAGTGTACAAAGGCAAGAATTTTCAGTAGAAATAAAATGTATAGAAAAACAAAAACCTATCTTGCCAAAAAGTAAGTTGAAAAGTCTCAATCCATTTTTGGATTCAGATGGAGTGCTTAGAGTGGGTGGCCGATTAGGTAATACAAATTTTCCTTTTAATCAAAAACATCAAATTATTTTGCCTAAAATCCATAAACTGTCATGTATGATAATTGAATATTTGCATAACAAATACTTTCATGTTGGTGTTTTTTCACTTTTGAATTATGTTCGCGAAAAATTTTGGCCTCTCAATGGTCGCAATCTTTGTAGAAAAATTGTTCACAAATGTATAATCTGTTTTAAATGTAAACCTTTTATAACATCTCAAATAATGGGCAATCTGCCTAAGGAAAGGGTTACCACTGACTACCCTTTTAACTGCTCGGGTGTCGACTTTTGTGGTCCTTTCTTCATAAAAAACAAAATTCGTGTAGTTAAAGTGAAAACTCAATTTAGTACTTGTAAAATAGCCATATCTAAAGTTTGTGTTTTGCCAATGCCAAATGATTAAATACTGTTGATAAAATTTATTTTTTTTTGTGTGTTTTAATCAATTCAAGTGAATTGTTTTTTTTTTAATTTTATTTTCAATGATATAGTGCATTTCTTTAAGTGTCTTTTGTGGAATTTAAGTGATGAACAATTTAGATATATTTTGTGTAAATTATTAATACAGTGATTGCATGGTGTAACCAGTGCAATGTGGGGCGGTATGTCAGTTCACGGCATACGAAGCGATATTTGTGTAATTAAAAGAGTAGAGTATGTTGTTGTGTCTGTAGTAATGTATGTATAAACTGTGTCTGCGCAATCCCAATTGCGCAGCCTGAACTGCGCATGCCCTGGAACTCCAATGTAAATGTACAGAAGTTATGAGAAATTAATAAACGCAAGTCCACAAGAAAACTGTGTCGTGATTGTGTGTCATGAACAATATGAGTAAGAGACTCTTCAGTCCACTTAAGTGTTAGAGCTAACGAATTAAACACCCATTTTGTAGCGGATATTTACTCCAGGAAAGAAACTTACCTACCAATTTTCAAGCAGGTAGGTGAAGTAGTTTAAAAACGGATGTATTTATCTATTACGCCCCTTAATCCCCCGCAACGCCACTTAGAAGTCTGTTTTCACAAAACCCGTTTTGTAACTGATCATTATTCTACGAAAGGAATCTATATATCAAATTTAAAGATAGTGCGTCAAATAGTTTAAAAATGGGAATAATTATCTATAACGCCCCCTAAGCCCCCGCAACGCCACTTGGGGGTCGATTTTCAGCAAACTCATTTTGTAGCGGATCTCTACTCTCTGAAAGGAATCCGCTTACCCAATTTCAAGATTGTACATCAAGTAGTTTAAACATGGAAACAATTATTATTAAAGCCCTTAACCCTCCGTAACGCCCCTTGCGTTTCGAATTTCGGAAAATCCTTTCTTAGCTGATGTCTACTCTATCAAAGGAACATGTCTACCAAATTTCAAGTCTGTAGATTGAATAGTTCCAGTGATTTCGTGATTAGTCACTCAGTCAGTCAGTCAGTGAGTCGCTTTTCTCCTTTATATATATAGATTTGATAGTTGAATTACGTAAGAGGACGATCTGTCACTGGAGATTGAATCTAGATGAAATAGGGAAGAAGTCAGAGCTATTTAATTAAGTAAGTATATTAAACATCAAATCTTCTCATATCTCACGAACCTCGTTAATTGTCTTCATATTTATTAATTGGGTGCATCTCTTATCCTTGATCGATTGAATTTGAGTTGTGGTTAATATTGTGAATAAATTGAATGTTTTATTGATCATGGTTAATTTTTTCCTTCCGATTCCCCACACCTTTAGGCGCTCAGGCAAGATCGTTATTATCCTATCTAAAGACCTCATAAATCACAGAAAGTGGGGACCCCCCCCCTCACATTCTTTAGGGTTGGTTCCTCTCTTTTCTGTTTTAGTACGTACCAATAAAACTTCACCTATATTTCTCCCTTTTTTTTCTTCTTTTCTCTGCTTTCCCAAAGACTTCGAACCAACAAGTGTTTTCTGGATCCCTTTGGAATGAAATTCCAATGAGATACCTTTGGAAAGTCGCTAAACTGTTTTGTAGATAACAAAACGACAATTAAACAAAGTAATTTATCATATAGTGATTATGAGTGAAAGATTGTTTTAAAACAATAATTTATGGTAAAATATCTTTGTAATAATTAGATTAGCATAAGTTTTCTAGTGGATAGATTTAATATCCCCCCCCCCCAAAAAAAGGTGTAAACAGCTCATAACTTATTATGAGTTTTTCTGAGCAAATGAATAATGAGAAATGTAAAACTTCTTAACATTTGAAAATCAAGCAATGCGAATCGCAATTGCGAGATTAAAAGAGCAAACATTATTAATTATTACAGTTATATTTTTCTTCGTTTTTAAAATAAATCATTCATTTTAAAAGTCTTCTAAAATTAAAAATAATGTATATTTGTATTCAAAAAATAAAAACACCGTTTATACATATTATGAATTCTAAGTTTTAATTTTTTTTAAAAGGTAGTGTTTTTAAAAGTTTATTCAGCAGATTATCTTTTTGTGAATGCTTTTTTTTTTGCAATTTAAAAATAAACTTGTAATAAAAATCAATATTTTACGTATAGTACTAAAAGAAAAACTCCAATGAGCACAAAATATCTGTTCATTGTTCTTTTTTAATGGCCCACATATTTTTTTTCCATAAAAAAGTTATATAAAAATTTTACTAAAAAATTTTTATCATATATATTTAACTAAAATGGATATATTTTGAATTCACTTTAATTCTAAATTTGATATGTGTAAATGTATTGCGCAAAGAGAAATCACAGCATCTATTATATTAAAAATTTAGTCAAGGACACCTGGCATAGCTCAATAGCCTGAGATACTTGACTTGAAACTTTGAAATTATTTCAGTTCCATTTAAAATAACTAAACATCTCAATATACATTTTTAGTTTTCACAAAACCATTTAAGGCACAAGAGAATTTTCAAATAATTTGTCAACAAAAATTTAATATGCGAAATGTAAATATTAACACATATTTGTATTTATATAAGAAATTTTCTGATTTATAGAAAGATAATTTATTTTGCCATTGTTGAAAAATGCATTCATGCTGATATTTTTAAATCTAGATTGGCATTATTACGTAGAAGTATCTTATTATTATTTTTTTTATTCATGTTTCTGCTACGTATGTGATTATGCTATTTTTTTTCCTTCTTATTTTTGATAAAGCTATATATGATTAACAGGATCAAAAAAATATTGTTACATTTAATTAGTACTATTTATTAATGTTATACAATTTATCCTCCCAACTTCTGTATTAATAATGATAATATTCTATTTTATGTATTATTTTTGTAGATTTCCTTAACCATTTGGCTTGATACACATACATAGTTAAGTACGGGGAAATTGTCGAATCGGCTGCTGGTCCGCCAAATTTTGAAAAATCGCTCTTAGTGTCTCGGCTTTTCGTCTGTGGAACCTTTGGCACCCCTAAATCAGGGATTGGACTAAATTCATGTGACGTCACGATCACGTGAAAACCGTGTCACGTGATTACTCTGCCAGTTGTTTACTGTTATAGCTACGATTATTTTGTTATTGTCAGGGTCACGCGGTAAATTTATTATATTACTCATTGGTGACGTCATGATGTAATGGTTTAAACGAGCTGCTTGTGTATCTTGTCTTTGGCAAGGAGCCAAAAGAATGTAGTAGATAGATTTTTCTGGAATAAAATGGTGAATTGATGTTGCTCTGATGAGTTTAGTTTTTCTTTAGTATGAATTGGGTTCACGGCTGACATTTGTGCGAGGAAACCCCAATGGATTTCGAATCGTTTCGAAGATTAAGGATTTAAAACTGTTTTGAAGATTGAGGATTTCGAATTGGTTCAAGAAAGAGAATAAGAATTGCGAACTGTTGTGAAGCTTGGCGACATCGAAACTGTTTTGAAGATTGTGAATTCCAGTTATATCCAACGGCTGGTAAAATGGCGTTTTTAGGAAGAGCTTTGAAGGAAGATTTGAAGTGTTTGGCGGAAGAATTAGGAGAAACTGTAACGGAAGAAATGAAAGTTCCTGCTTTAAAAAATATGATATTAGCAAGTGAAGAGTATGAAGAGGCGTTCGCGAAAGAATTACTGCACAGAATAGTAAGTGAAAGAGAAGCAATAAAGTGCCAAGAAAGAGAAAATGAAATAAAGCGTCAAGAAAGAGAAAATGAAATAAAGCGTCGAGAAGATGAAATTAAGCGTCAAGAAAGAGAATATGAATTAGAAAAGTTGAGGATAGAAGCTTCGATAAGGAATAATGGTTTTAGGAGAGAGATGGACTCTCGGAATGAAAGAATACAAGAACACGTTCCAGTTGAATTGCAAAAATTAATGCGTACTTTTGACCCTAAAGAAGGTGATATAAGTTTTTACTTAATACTGTTTGAAAGACAAGCACGAAGAGTTCATATTAAAGAAGAAGACTGGGTTACGAATCTTGTTGGACTATTGCCGTTAGAAATGGCGAATTTGATTGCCAGGGAACCTGAGGAAAAGGCAAATGACTATGAGCATATAAAAAGTATGTTATTAAAAAGATTCAAATTGAGCCCAGAAGCATTTAAAATAAAATTTAAGAGGCATTGTAAATCGACCGAGTACACTTGGCGAGATTTTGGATTTGAGTTGGCGAACTATTTTAATGAGTGGATTTCGGCACTAAATATCTACAATTTTGACAGTCTGAAACAACTTGTCATTGTAGAACAGATGAAGGAACAAGTATCCAGGGATATACAACAACATTTTATTGATGATTGGGGTAGAATTGTAACAGTTGACGATCTTGCTGAGAAGTTAGATGATTACGAAAACGCAAGGCAATATAATCAGGCCACTAAAGCTACTTCGTCTCAACCGTATAGAAATTCCTATCGGGAAAGGCCTGGCACGTTCAATAGAAGATGTCATACATTCAGTGAAGGATATAGACAAGAATCTAACAACCGCAGTGGATACGATAAGCGAAATTCTTTCCAAAAACCAGTTACATGTTTCAATTGTGGGCGAGTAGGACATTTTGCGAGATTTTGCAGGGATAAGAAAGATGGGAGAGAAAAGACCGAGAGTAAAGTTGCTGAGGTAAAGGTATCTGAAGTGCAAGTGGCAGAAGTCAAAGTAGTTGAGGATGAAAGCAAAGTAGTCACAGCGAGATTCAATGGCGAAGTTTTAATGGAAAATAAGAAATGCAGCGCAGTTCATTTTAAAATGTCTGATCTTAAAATAGTAAAAATTTCTTATGGTGGAGTAGAATATGAAGCTGTAGTAGATTCAGGTGCACAAATTAGCGTGTATAAAAGCAGTGTAGTAGGGAAAGAAGTCGATTACAAAGGATATATAATGTTGCAGCCTGCATTTGGTGATTGTTTAAAGGCTGAACTAAAAGAAGTGGATATTGGTTTGGTAACGAACGGGTATATTACGCCGGTAATTAAAACGGTGGTGGCAACTGTGGACAGACTGAACGCTGATATATTATTAGATACTGAAATTTATGAAGCATTATTAGAACAAGAGAGAATATACAATCCCAGATTTACAGCCGCTGTAAACTTAAGATCAGATTCCCCCAAAAAATTGTTAGATGAAAGTGTAAATATTGAGGAGGAAGAACAGGAGACAACAATAACAGAATATGATGAGGAGAATGAAAATAACACCGAAAAATTCAAGAAACAGCAAAAGAGTTGCGATACTCTTCAAGAAGCATGGAATTTTGCTAAGCGAAAAAAAGGAGGATATGTGATAGAAAACGATATCCTGTACCATAAAGAGCTGTTGTGCGGAAATAGGATAAAACAGTTAGTGATTCCCGAAATTAGGAAGAGGAAGATACTAGAAATTGCACATGAATCAGTGTTCGGAGAACATCTAGGAGCTCATAAAACAATTCAGAGAATCAAGTTTTCATTTTATTGGCCAGGAATGGTGAAGGAGATTAAAGCATATTGTAGTTCTTGTCATGGTTGTCAGTGCAGAAAAGTAATTCGTTCGGTTGACAAAATTCCAATAACACCTGTATCTCGTCCTGAATTGCCGTTCCAAGTGGTAAACGTTGATCTAATTGGTCCTGTAGATCCAGTATCGTCACAGGGACATAGATATATACTTTGTTTGATGGATCAGCATTCTAGATGGCCGGAAGCAGTCCCGCTCAAGTCACTAACGGCTAAGAGTACATGTGAAGCACTGCTCGAAATATTCAGTAGAACAGGCATTCCAGAAGTGATCGTAATGGACAATGCTACAAATTTTACAGCAAGTTTAACGCAAGAGTTTTTGAAGATTTTAGGAGCTTGCCCACGTTTTTCGACACCATACCATCCAGAAGGAAACGGGTTAGTTGAGAGATGGAACCAGACTCTCAAGAACATGTTGCATCACATTATTAGAGAGGAAGGAAGAAGTTGGCATAGGCATATACCGTTTTTACTATGGGCTTATCGGGAAGTTCCCAATGCAACTACCGGTGTACCACCTTTTCTGCTAATGTATGGAAGGGAGCCGAAAGGTCCGTTGTCTATATTGAAGTCAATTTGGACTGGAAACACGTTATTACCTCTGAATATGAAGGGATCAGTAGAGAGTTATTTGAAAAAATTAAAAGAAAAGTTAGAAGTATCAATCCGCGAGGCAAAGTTAACAAGTGATGTGCAACAAGGTAACTACGCTAAGTATTATAACAGGCAAAAGAAACATCGAGAATTTGCACCAGGAGATCAAGTGCTTGTTTTGATACCTGATTCAACGAATAAACTATATTCTAGATGGACAGGTCCAGTTAAAGTTGTTAAAAGAGTAAAAGCAAATTCATATTATTTGCAGATGCCTGAAGGTAACTTAAGATTACTGCATGTTAACAAGATTAGAGAATACAAAGCGAGAGTTCAAACGGTTGGAGTTGTTTATGATATCGATGATGAATTTGGTGAGATATATGAAACGCCAACAGTTCCTGCTGCTGAGAAGAATGATGAAGCATTGGACATAGTGAAGTTGGATTACTTATCTAAGAAGCAACAAAATCAACTAAAAGATCTTTTACATCAACACAGAAGGTTGTTTTCTGGAAAAATTAAAAGAGCTAAAGTTGGTGAACACGTGATAAAACTGAAGTCTGAGGAGGAAACGATGAAACCCAAAACTTATAAGATACCGGAAAACTTAAAGAGGAAAGTAGACGTACAGATAGACGAATTGTTAGAGTTAGGTCTGATTGAACCTGTTGTAAGTGAAATAGCACACCCAGTAGTATGTGTTCATAAAAAGGATGGAACACTTAGGTTATGCATAGATTTCAGAAGTTTGAATGCTCTTACCGTACCGGACGCATATCCAATGCAGAATATGATGGAGTTGAATTTCTTAGTAGGGAAGAAAAAATTTATTACTGTTCTAGATATGTTGAAAGGATATTGGTCTATACCAATGGAAGACAGCAGCAAACATCTAACAGCGTTCCGTACTCATCGAGGACAGTACCAGTGGAATGTATTACCATTTGGGTTAAGAAACGCTGCTGCAACCTACCAAAGAGCCATGTCTAAAGTGGTCCAAACTATATCTGGCTTTGCATGCGCGTATATCGACGATTTAGCCGTATTCTCTGATACATGGGAAGAACATTTAGATCATCTGGAAGAAGTTTTCAAAAGATTGGAGCATTTTAACTTCTCAGTGAATTTAGGAAAGTGTGAGTTTGCAAGACGACAAGTTAAATACTTAGGACATGTCATTGGTTCAGGTAGACATTCACCGGATAAAGAAAGAATAAAAGCGATTCAGAACTTAGAGGCACCAACGACCAAGAAGCAACTGAGAAGCGCATTAGGATTATGCAATTTTTATAGACAGTATATTCCAAACTTTGCAAAAATTGCTCTACCATTGACGGAGCTCACGAAAAAGAAAGTTCCTAATGAGATTCCATGGAGCAAGGAGGCTGAAAATGCTTTCAAGGAGTTGAAGACAGCACTATGTGGAATTACAGAATTGCAAGTCCTAGACATAGATAAACCATACTACTTGCATACGGATGCATCTCAGACGGTGGTCGGATGTTGTCTAGGTCAGTCGGATGGAGAAGACAACATTCATCCCATAGCTTTCGGGAGCCAGAAACTGAATCCAAGCCAACAAAAGTGGTCAACAATTGAGAGGGAAGCGTATGCTATTATTTGGGCTCTGAAAAGATTTGAAACTTTACTGTGCGGAGCAAAGTTATTCTTACTAACCGATCATAATCCCCTAGTGTTTCTTACTAGTGCTGCATCCCAATGTCCAAGATTACAGCGGTGGGCTTTGGCAATTCAACGCCATGACACGGAAGCAAGTCACATAAAAGGATCAAAACTAGTTAATGCAGATGCGCTATCCAGACTGTAAGTGTAAACTGTAGTTAAATAAGAACTTTTAGAAGATTTAAGAATAATTGAACTTTAAAACATTTCTTTTTGCTTTATTTTTAGATAATTAAGTTAAGTAGTATATTTGTGTAAAATTTTATGTGTTGGTTTTTTATGTAGTGTATAATCTTAAGATAGTGCTTAAGCAGTGTTTTTTTTGTGTATGTAACGTGTGACCCTTAGGTTGTTTTAGCCATATTTGATCTTCGGATCTAATATGACTCTCAGGGGGAAGGTGTCAGGGTCACGCGGTAAATTTATTATATTACTCATTGGTGACGTCATGATGTAATGGTTTAAACGAGCTGCTTGTGTATCTTGTCTTTGGCAAGGAGCCAAAAGAATGTAGTAGATAGATTTCTCTGGAATAAAATGGTGAATTGATGTTGCTCTGATGAGTTTAGTTTTTCTTTAGTATGAATTGGGTTCACGGCTGACAGTTATTTTATAACATTATAATTTTTAAAATGTCTTATTTTGCTTAAATGGTTGCTTCACAAGAAAAAGAAACGATTAGTGTTTGGAAAAAAATCGTTTTTTAATATCGAACAAAAAATCCGAGTGTTTTGAACTTGTTCTCTCGTTATTCGAAAGCAAAGTCGAACTAGATTCTAGAAATTCAATTGCAGGGTGCATCTACCAGATGCTGAGTAACTTTAGTCAAAATAAGACTAGACGTCTTTCAAGAAAGTTATTCATTTATTCTACTGAGGACGGCACATTATGATACATAAAAATCTAACGTTCGGCTTCCGCCGAGAGCACAACCAGTTCTGAATATATTCGTCAGCTCGCAGACTGACGTCACAAACAACGCCGCCTAGTGGCACTTTTATTTCGCTTCATTTCACAACATCCTTCCCCCCCCCCTTGAGACTCGGAAAGAGTCTCAAGCACATAACAAATTCTATTAAATAAATCCAGTCTCTTGGGTTTCTTCACACATCTCCCGGATGAAGTATATTTTTTAAGTATTACCTCATCGGGTGACATAGTTTCAAATACAGTGGGAATTGATTCCTCCAGACCCCTTTGAAGATTTTCATTTGAGCGTATCTCTAAAGTCGTATCTCGACGCTGTATTGGTAGCAAAATTTCCGTGTTGAGTTTTAAGTCTAACAGTGCGAATTTTGACATCTCGCCCTGGAATTAATTCAAAAATTTTGGCTAATGCCCAAAACAATCGTTTTTTGTTATCATCTCCAACTAAAACTACTTCTCCAATCTGAGGATCACGCGATTGCTTTTCATTATGTTTTTGTATAAGTTGACTAAAGTATTCATTCCTAAAGCGTTGGCGTAGATCTTTTAACAGTTTACTCCGATATTTTATTCTTTTGTTAAGGCTGTTCTAATTTAATTCTTCAATATCCTCAATGTTTGAGATTTTATTACCGATAAGAAACATGCTAGGGGTAAGAGGAATCAATTCTTCTGGATTTTCTGACATATATGTTAATGGTCTACAGTTTATAATAGATTCACAATCACAAAGCACAGTATACAATTCAACATAATTTAACACTGATCTACCCAAAGTACGCTTTAACAATTCTTTTTACAGTGCGGACCAGCCTTTCCCACCAGCCTCCCCACCAAGCAGCAGTTGGTGGGATAAATTTCCTTAATATTTTTGGAGTTCTAGTTTCTTCCACTATTTTACTCCAATTCAGTTTTGATAAATCATTAAAGGCGCCTCGAAAGTTAGTTCCGTTATCGCAATAGATTGTTCGTGGTCTACCACACCTAGCAATAAAGCATCTAAGGGCCAAAAGAAAAGCATCAGAAGTTAGGGAATTAACAAGTTCAAGATGAATAGCACGGATACCGCGCAAGTAAACAAAGTTATCCACACTTTTCTTTCCTCTTTCAAAAATAAAGGCCCCGCCAAATCTATTCCTATGATTTCAAAAGGCGCACAGTCTGTTACTCGGTCTGGTGGTAAAGGCGTTGGTTCGCTTGACATTGATTTAACTTTAAAGCGTTTACAGATTATACAATTATACAGAACATTTTTATAGCTTTCCTAGCTCTAATTATCCAATATCTTTCTTTTAACAAGCATTGCATCATTTGAATTCCCGCGTGACAATTTTTCTTATGTACATCTCTAATTAGTAGCTTAGTAAACTCATATTTTTCGGGTAACAATTTTGGGTACAAAAATGATCTTTCATCATCTCGATTAAGTATTTTAGTTTTCACACTTAAAATACCTTCATCATCTATGTAAGTCTCAATATAATTTGAAGATTTAGCATCAGGAAGGTAATAGCTCTGAACTAAACGAATTAATTTCTTTTCAGAATTTTCAATTTCTGATTCTGAAAGTTCAGAATCCTTACATTTTTTATGCAACAAAGTACAATTATATTCACAAACCTTAAAATCCATGAAAAAACTAATCATTTTACTGTAATCAGATATAGCATACAAATGCCAAGGATGTCTCTTGAGAGATCAATATTTACCACTTTTAATTTTTTCCTTTCCAATTCTATTTCCTCCGATTCGCAACTAGTTTCTCCTAGAGGCCAAAATTCAGGGCTTTCTTGCAACCACAAAGGTCCTTCCCACCACCTAGAGAGAAGCATTTGCCGAGGAGAACAACCACGCGATAATAAGTCTGCAATGTTAAGATTTCCGGGTACGTGCTTCCATAAATGACCTCGAGTTAGTTGACGAATTTCTTTAACCCTATTTTCTACAAAAACGGACCAACTCCCTTTTTCCTTTATCCACCAAAAGGCTGTAGTAGAATCGGACCAAAATGTAATTCTTAAGTTTGGTAAATTAAGCGCATTGACAATAGAATTCGCAAGTCTAGAACCTATGCAACAAGCCATCAGCTCCAAACGAGGTATACTCAAAGGCTTTAGAGGGGCTACTCTGGCTTGGCTTGAACGAGAATTACTTTTACATCTAATTTAAACATTGATCTCACACAAAGGCGCACGCTACATACGCCTCCTTGGAAGCATCAACAAAAACATGTAATTCAGAAGTGGAATTAATTATCAAACATCTTGACAAAGTATATAACATCTTTCAATATATATAAATCTCTAAACCATTTTAAAAATACATTTACATCATTAGGAGACAATTCACTGTCCCAAGCAATTTTCGTTTCAATAGTTTTGGAAGCAATGTAGCTGGAGTTAATAAGCCAATAGGATCAAAAATTTTCTGCACAATTGCCAAAATTAATCTTTTTGTGTGATTTTCGTATCACAAGTCAGGCATCCATATCTGTGCAGCACTTCAAGGTATCAGTTTCTAAATTCCAAATTACTCCCAAAACGGAAGTATCGCCTGAGCTTTTATCGACATTTTTGCCAGCCACGTTGCTTTCAAAACCACGCAGATTGAAACATCCATTCAACATATTAATTTCGCATGTTCAATGAATCGTTCCTGTTCGTCAGTATTAAACACACCAGATACACAATTGTCCACATAGAATGAACATTTCAGTTTCTGAGCAACCTCTTCATGTTGATGTTGACAATTTTCTAATAGATGCATAATAGATGCATTCAGCAGAAAAGGACTAGAAGAAACGCCAAACACAACTCTGCAGTGCCTATACACGATCCGCCCTTCTCTACATGGGGGAAAAAATCTAAGAAAATCTCTGTCTTTCGGGGCTACAGACAGCATTAAGAATGCCTTCTCCATATCCGCACTAATACCGATTGGATACATTCTAAATCTGTCGAGAATATCAGGTATTAGCTCTATCAAATTAGTTCCCTTTAATAAGCATTCATTTAAAGAAGGTTTCCCTCTTCGGAGGCCGAAGCGTCAAACCCGGGGCGAATGCTGGTCGTTTGACTATCTAATTTAATAACTGGGCCTGTGAGCCAAATAATGGCATTCTTTATTCAATTCTAAGTCTGGTACGCGTTCAATAATATTCAACTTTTCCCAATCCTGAAATACCCTTTGATAATCCATAAAAAATTTCCCACGTCCCCATCTGTTTATCATTCTTTCATGTCGTTTCCAGACCAATTCTTCGTTACTTGGTAACTTCAATGAGTCATACTTCCAAGGGAGTTCTACTTCATACCTTCCGTCAGGAAGAATTTTCATTTTATTATTAAAATCATTTAAGCTAAGTTCAGCTTTCTGTTTTTCAATTTCTGTAGGACTGGATATTCCTAAAACCTCAAGTTCCCAAAGTTTATTAACTGGTATGTTCATAGAATGAATCGATAATAATGTTAAAATATTATCCTTTACACATGAACCCTTTCCAAATACTGTCCAACCCAGTTTGGTTTCTACGGCAGTTAAGCCGGACTCTAATTCTACAGAATTCCCTGTTAATAATTTTCCTAGGACATCTGCACCGATTAAAAGATTGATTTCCGTTTCCCCTCGAAAAGAATCAGTAAAATTTATTTTCTTTCTTTTTAATTCATTCAAGACCTGTTTATCTTCAATCTTCGGAATAAATCTACAAATCATTTTTTTCAGAAAGAGAGCTTCAAAACTACAAGTATACATCCTATTTAAATTACTAACCTCTCTACCGGAAATATATCATGTTTTTTTGGTTTTGTGATTCACTCCCCCCCCCCCAAAAAAGTGCATGAATCACTGTTTTGCTTCTAAGCGGAAGTGCTTTTAGATGAGTTATTACTTTTCGCTAACGTAAGTACTTTGAGATCCACTATCAATCACAGCACGGATTAATTTTTCCTGACCTTAACACCGAATAATAACGCAAAGAGTTTGCACAAATACAGTTTTGCTTTTGCTCGAGTTAGAGAGAGAACTTTCCGATTTCAGAATCAATTTCGTTTTCATTTCTTTTTCAGAACACATTATTTCAAAGTGATGGTTATTACAATGAGAACAATTTAATTGATTTTTAATATTACAGAATTTACTTAAATGACCAGTTTTGAGACAAGAAAAGCATGCCCCTTTTTTAATAATAAATTTTGTTTAACAGCTATTGTCATTTTCTTTGCAGAATAACATTTTTCACTTGGATGCGACTTATTACAAAAAATACAGTTTAAATTTTCTTACCTGGATTGTCCATATTTACTAAAGCTGCCGCTGTCGTCGTTTCTAACTTATTCACCTGTGTTGCATAATAATCCTTTTTTCGTGGATTCTGGTGGGGGGGGGGGTGAATCCGGTCCGTGCTAGAAGAACCATCTCCTCTCCTTTCACCTCTTGCCGAAGAAAGTTCATCAACTGTTCTAAAGAACGGGATCCCTCGGATTTTGTTTGATGATTTCTGTTTCTTTCCCAGGCGACCAACACTTCTTCAGGCAGGCAGCTCCTCCGCATCAGAAAATCTCCGTATTTATCTTGAGTTTTCCCCAAGCTCTCCAAGGATCTCAATTTACTTTCATCATAAAGCGAGGGTAAATCTGTCTTCACTCTTCCGGTAGCAGCATTTTTCATAACCAAATTTAGTAGGTCTTTAACGTAGATTTGTACTAATAAGTCTTCTCGTCCAAATCTTTCTTTCAGTTGATCTATCGCCTTTGGGTAATTTGCAGCAGTAGCAGGGAAACTTAGTATTAATCTCTGTGCTTTGGACCTTGGCTCCATCGATTGTAACAAATACTGCATTTTATCCTCTGCAGCAATTCCTCTATCTTCGTGTATCTTTTGGAATTGGCTCCAAAAGGTCAAATACTCTTTCGCCTCTCCATTGAACTTTGTTAGTTCGATTTTCGGGAGTTTAAATTTTCTTGATTATTTATCGCTCGGAACAGTACACTCTTGCAACTTCAGTTCTATTTTGGTAGTAAGTTCCAAGAACTTTTCTCGGTAGATTTCAGCATCTTCCAAATCTTCAGCGAATAAACGCTCCCCATCATCAGACAGCAAAATTGTTTCTGAAATCGCGTTCTGGTAAGAGTCCATTCTCGCAAATTTATCATTGAATTGAATTTTCAAAACCGAAAGTGTCTGTAAATTGCAGAGTTCATGAGATAATTCAGATTCGATTTTCTTCAAACAATTAGAAAAAGCCGTCCTCAGTCCTTTTCGTTGTGCTTTTAAAGAATTTAAATTCATTTTCGATATAAAAAAATTCAGAGTTCAAATAAAATATTCAAATCCAATGTACTCGAGTCTTTTCCACGGACGCCACTATATTCGAAAGCAAAGTCGAACTAGATTCTAGAAATTCAATTGCAGGGTGCTTCTACCAGATGCTCAGTAACTTTATGATACATAAAAATCTAACGTTCGGCTTCCGCCGAGAGCACAACCAGTTCTGAATATATTCGTCAGCTCGCAGACTGACGTCACAAACAACGCCGCCTAGCGGCACTTTTATTTCGCTTCATTTCACAACACTCGTACTTGTTATTGTTACTTCATATAATGTAAATAGAGTGTTTTTCATTGTAAGCATGTTTTGTAATTTCCATAAGCCATTAATTCAAGTGACATAAAATATATGAATTAAATGTGTACATAATTTGTGCTATGTGTTGCTATAACTGAGTTAATAATTAATGAAAAAGCTTCTAAGTTGCATAAATTTTTTCTGTTCAAGATAGTGTTGAAATTTTTTGTAGATACTCCCAAACATATGTTCTATAAAAGTTAGTGTTGATTTCGGTCTGAGATCTCTGGTTATATGTTTAAAAAATGCTAAAATTTTAACATTTAAAAAAATTGTGTTTTTTCAAAGTTTAACTAAATAAATAATTAAAAAAAACAATGAAACAGATTTTCAAATACATACAAACTTAACACAACAATCTATTAAACATACGTCTCGTAAAATGACTAAAATTTTTTTAAATTTCAGCATTTTATAACTTTGAAAAAATTTAAATTCTTAAGTCATAGCTGGTTGAACTGACTTTTTGCTTTCAGAATCAACTTAATATAAATTATATTTTGACTGTATATCAAAAAAAGTATATTATAAAAAGGGTACTTTTTAGCTTTAAAAACAAAGTGATTATGCCAATTAAATCTAACGCAACAATCTTGTGATTCACTGTTTTTTTTAATTCGCATATTTTTAAATGTTATTCATCATTTGAATTGTACAGAAATATTTGTTTTGCTTACATGATACATTTTTATTTTAATTGTGAATTAGAATTTATGCGACTTTTCATATATATTGTATTGTATTTTTTCCATCTGTGTTGTATGAATAAAATTCATTTTCAATGGATAAATATTTATTATTAATCAAAAACATTCATAAAAACTCACTCTATTATGAGATGAACAAAGGAAACTTTTTAAATAAAGTTGATCAACATGTTATAGGCACTTCATATAAAGAAAAAAAAGTTATTGAATTTGTTATAAAAATTGTAATGTGTGAGTTTTTAATATCGTTCATACTTGCATTAATATTAATTTGTGATCCAAGTGTCGCATACCCATGCAAATCTGTATTGTGTAATGTTATTTTTTTAAAAATTTCAATTTTTTATAGTGATGTTTAATATAGCAAGCGCATTTAAGCTTTCTGTATACATGCATGATTTAAGGTAACTTTTTAATATGCTGAAAGAGCTCTCAGCACTTGCTATAGTAACTGCAACTTAGAAAAAGTATTAAAATAGTTAATACATGTAGAAATAACTAAATTATTTAGCATGTATTGCAATATATCTTGTGTTTTCGCAGGTTTTGAAATCAGAATTAATATTTGGCATATACTTCTAAATCTATCTTCTGTTTGTGAAATAAATGTATCAATATTACAGTGTTACACAAGCGTCATCTAAATTCCTCTACCGAGTTTTTTTTATAACGTGCTAAGTGATGCACAAACAAAAAATTTTCAGGGGGGGGGCGTCCATCGTCGAAAGCCCCCCCCCCCAACTCGTATCATACCTCAAGACAACAATTGATTCTTCTGATTTTGTCAACAAAAAACAGTAAAAAATAAATTATTGAATTAACAATATGCTTTAATTAATAAAATATATGAATTACAAGTACTTAATTAAATTTTACTCTTTATATATAAAAAGCCATTGCTAAAAAAATTTCCAATTTTAAAAGATAATTACTAAGTAAATCAGACAGTCACAAATGGAGAATGTTATATTTTATTAGAATCATTTCAGATATCTTTATATGTATTAAGTCTTTATATGCAATACATTGTAAAAATAAAATTCATTTTCATCAGAGAACTGACCGACAATGAAATAAATTATTAATTTGAATTTTAAATGTAGGTAGGCAAACTTGATGTAAATATAATATATTTTATAGAAAATTGCAACTTTTCATCTGTAAATACGGAAGTACTGGAAAAAATGAGAAAATTCATTCACAACATGTTTGATATACATAAATTCACACCCGTGTGAAGAACGGGCATATAAGTAAGTACAAAGGAATTTTAAGAACTTTTTATAAGAACTTTTAAAGAGAACTTTTTATAGTATTGGTTGGTAAATCAAACCACAAAATATATTACAGGGTCATTTCAAATATTCGACACTGGTAAGCCATACTATTATAAAATATGCAATTCATGAAAGCACTTAATATAATGTTTATATTCAATAAAACAATATGAGGTGTAATTTTGCATATATTATTCACAAAATTTTAAAAATTTAAATTTTTTTAAAAATGAAAAAAGTTTACACATAAATATCAAGAAAACGTTAAAGAAATTTTTTTTTCTGTTGTAACAGAAGTTTCAAAATCTTTTGCTTCACATAATATTTAAATGATATATTTGTATGAAAAACATATGATGAAAAGAACTGAAATTATAAAATTATTAATATAAAATATTTACATGCACACATTTTACAAAAACAAATTTAAAAAAAAATACAGTATTATAATACCTCAGAAATATCCTGCTTTATATGTAATTCCTTCCCTTTTTTTAATTAATATTTCTCTTTTTAAAATAGCTTTTTTATCAATTTGCGTGCATGCTGGTATTTGGTGTTTTCCCGTCTGATTCTAAATAATCTTTTACGGGATTCGAGCATCACACCAAGATCATGCGAACATTTCCCCAAAGGTATATGTAATGCTTTTTGGGTCTCTCTCTCTCACAGAACGTAAAGTCCCTTTGTTGAATTCACAAATTGCTTCCATTACGGCATGTGTAACTCTGTCTTTACACACAAATAGCTTCTTTGGACACTTTGACCAAATCATGTTGTACAAACTTTCCTTAGCATTTTGGGTTCTGCAATCAATGCACCTTTTCAAAAGTTCATTTGAAGCAAGCCATTGATAAAGAGAAAGGATATGTGGCAAAGGATAAGATAACTGCTTAATTCTGATGTTAGGAACTAATTTGTTTTCTTCTGTGACAGATGTATTCACAGCGTCACTACACCAACGTTTGCTGTTCATTTGAGCAGAATGATTTCTGAAATATTCATAGTTACGAGGGGTGATCAGAAAAAAAGGTTACAAATAAAAAATATTTCCCCAGCAGGACAAGTGCATGCTGCACTTATAACCTAAAATTAAAAAAAAAGATATTAAATATTAAAGAAATAAATTCTAAAATAAGATCGTAAACTTATATAAGTTTTCGGTATTACCATTTTTGTCTACTGATTTACAAACGTTGAAAAATTTGTGCCAAGTTAATTTACAGCTTAATTTAAATTCAATTATTTTATAAAAATACTATAAGTTAAAATTTAAATAATTAAATTATATGCATGAGAATTTTAAAAAAGTGAAAATTAACAGTTTATTTTATATAAAAACACATCATTAAGTATTTGATTTAAAAATAATATGCCTTATCAGAAAAATTAGTAAAAATTTGTGAGAATCTTAATGTAAACATAATATTACTCTGCATTGAATTCAAGTTTTAATTGAAAAATTTACATTTCTTTTTCAAAATGGTTAGGCATTACTTGCCTTTACATTTAACGTGTTGGAATCAAATTAGAAGATTTACTCATAAATAGCAATATCACTATAATGAAAAAAGCTTAATAATGTATATTCATTACAATAGAAAACAATGTAATTGATATTCAATGCTACTCTAAAAAATAAGACTCAAATTATAAACTTATCATTGATAATGAACCTATTAAAATATATATATATATAAATTTGCCCATTTACATTTCTTTAACAGATGTTTAAAAAGCTGCAAAATTTGAATAGCTGTCATTACTTTTAATCTTTTAGAATCAACTTATAATTCAATGATAAATAACAATGTAAATATTATTAAAAACCTATGTTAATATTATTAAAAACCTATGTTAATATTATTAAAAACCTATGTTAATATTATTAAAAACTATTGAATATTATTAAAAATCTATTTTGTACTTCAAAACAATGAGTTAAATTAAAGCAAACATAAATAAATAGCCCAATGCAATCATAATACTTTCAAAAGGTATCTAAATTAAAACAGAAAATTTATAACTTACCTCAGAAGTTGTTTTGATCTGAACAGATGGCTTGTATTTTACTCTTTTCTTCATCTCTGCTTTGACAACGCCTGTGATAAAGAAATAATCATTCACTGAGCAATCAGGCTCAGTAAACGATATGGTGCTTACAAACTTGGTCTTATATAGTTTCAATCCTTTCCTAACATTGGTAGTGACACTCTGATTTCCAGTGGCACTGGAAAATTTCTCGCTATATCGGAGAACTTCACATAAATTGAAATTTTTTAAAAGAAGGGGTTTTTTGTTCCTATACTGGGAGCCATTCTTGAGCAAAAAAATACAAAATTAATTAAGAACTAAAATAACTAGCAGCTAATCTATATAAGTGTATCAAAAGAACTATACATAAACATATTATCTAACACTAGTTGGAGCGGATGAATACCTAATTAGATAAATAAATAAGAATAAAACAGAAATTTTACAAAAAAGTTGTTAAGAATTTTTCCTAACAAATATAAAAACTAGAATAATGCATAAAATATAATGATATCATATATTTTAATTAGATAAAATTACAGCACAAGAATGTCAACAACTTAGTGTATAGGTTTAACACGGGAATAAAAAACACGTGCAAATGTTGGCAAAGTTGTCACGTGATTCCCCGCTTGGCGTCTGTCTGGCGTGAATTTCGTCCATTGGAAGTGTTCAGAAGAAAATACCAGATGCACACACACACAGTAGGTTTTAATAGGAAAAAAAAGCAAAGATCCAGGGACTTTAAAATCGCGATATTGCCCCATGTTTATTTGAATCTAAGCCGCACTTTTTTCCCGATGTTAATGCTACTAAAGTCGAAGACGGAAAAAATCATCGGATGGGAAAATTGAACAAAATACTGACGGATATTATTACGCTTGACGTCTCTGGGCATTTGGCTCGTGAAGCGGAGTTCTCGTGAAGAGTCTGTTGGTGCCTGGTGAAAGTAGCAGTCCTGAATGGAGAGGAAACAACCTATTTGGTTGAATGAGCGTGGAAAAGGGGAGTGGCTTAGTGGTGCTTACAGACAGAGTCGGAGTGGAGGAAAGTGACTTCTGAAGTGGCTGAGTGCCTGTTTTGCTATTGGTCAAGAGGGTGAAGTGAGATGGCTCAAGATTGGCTGCCCTGAAGTTGTGAAAAATTAAGATTGAAAATCTTGTCTGTGTGGGTGCAGGGTAGAATTTAATATTTTAGGCACGAATTATAAAAATAAAGTTTAAAGGAAGAAAATGACTTATTTTCGAAAATCATTTGCCAGAGGCAAATGAAGAAATTTAACATTATGGGGGGGGGGGGGAGAAGTCAAGGAGAATTCTCCTTGGTGTCTTGGTATTATCATGTGGTACATAGTTTTCCAAGCTAATAATATTAATATTATTTGTGAGTGGTAAGGAAAAAAAATTTAATAGCAAGTTTTTTAATATAATTTTTGAAAATTAGAATTTTGAGTGATCTATGAATATTAGCATTTCTAGTGTATATGTTTGCATGTACAATCATTCTTAAAATTTTATTTTGAGAAATTATAAGAGCAGTTTAACATTACTATTAGCTGTATATCCCCACACAGGACAGGCGTAAGTCATAATGGGCCGAAAAACGGCAGTGTAGCGAAATACTTTTTTTTCTTCTGACATTGAGGAATTCCAGCAAAAATTAGTGGGTAAATTAATTTTAAAGCATTCCGAAATTTATCACGCGTTTGTAAAATATGTTGTCTCGAAGTAAGTTTTTTTTATCAAGCGTAAATCCTAAATATTTTGTGTTCTGAGACCAATGGAGTGGTGTGGAGTGAAGCTTTGGTGGTGTTGCAGGTTTTCTTTTCCTTGTGAAAAGAACCTCTACCGTTTTGTTTAGGTTAATTTTGATTTTCCATGTGTTGAAATATGTTTCTAAAAGTGTTAAATGTTTGTTGAGGGCAGTTGTAATTGTATTGTGATTTTTAAACACGCAGGAATGGCAGTGTCATCGGCGTATATATTAAGACTTGTTTGGGGGTGGGTGGGAATTTTGTTGATGTAAATATTGAATAAAACCGGATTGAGGAGCGAACCTTGGACTCCCTGAAATTTATGTTATATGCAATAGAGAGGGTTTTCTTTCACCCGCACTTGATAAGACCTATTAGTAAGACAAGAGAAAATTAGGTGGAGGGAAGTTATTAATTATAAGTTTATAAATAATCCAGACCCGAGATCAAACGCCTTCTGAATATCCAGAAAACCAGCTCCTCTGAAATCCAGAAGTAATTTTTTCGGTCACCCTGAGAAGCGGGGGGGGGGGGGGCTGGTAAAACCGTACTGATTGGGATTGATAATATTTTTTATCTGAAATGAGGGTGTTAATAATGTGCTCAGTAATTTTACAGAGTGTAGAAAGTAGGGAAATTGGGTGGTAACTAGTTGGATGATGATTGTTTTTGCCAGGTATTTTAACAGGGAAGATAATTGCAGTCTTCCAATTATTAGGGAAGTGTCTGAAATGAAGAATTTTATTAATTTAAATAGGTGAGAATTAAAATGATTTTAAGTGGAAAATGTTTAATCATTTTTTTGTGTGATTTCGTCTTTACCTGGGGCCTTATTATTTTTAAGCTTTTTAGCATAGTTAATAATTTCGTCCGGATCAGTGGCGAGGAGATGGGAGTAAGTGTGTGTGAAGGGGGGGGGGTAGAATCAGAGGTGGCGTAAGGCGTGGGCGGTGCGGGCCACTGCCCACGGCCTCGCGGTGCATAGGGCCTCGCGCTTCAAAGCCGAAATAAATTAAACGAAAAGTAAGGAAAATCCAAAAGTGCACGTCACAGGGTTTTTGACGTGTAACATCTTTCCTCTCGATTGCTGGAGATTTGTGGGAGGGATTTCGTGAAAAGGGACGGAAATGTGTAACAGGAAGTTGGGGAAGCGCACGCTATTTTATTTGACCTTCTTTAGGATCAGAGAAGAAGTTAAGTCCTTTAGCTGGATATTGTAAAGATATATCCACTTGGGGTCCACCTCTAGTAGCCATCAAGCCGCCAGCCTTTTTTATATTTTTAAATTTAGCATTTCAACATATTCTAATTCAAAAACTCGGTTTCGTTTGCGCTTGACTCTAAATCCACTCTGCACATACCAACAAGTCTTATTAGACTTCACCACCAAGGATAAACTTGCGATCCTTACGCTCAATTGTCAAAGTTTGAGGGCTCACCAAACAGATTTCGACGTTATTTCACAAAGATATTGTACGTTACTCATGTTGGCAAAGCCGTGGTTAGATAATGACGAACGTGTTTCGATATCTAACTTGGATTGCTGCGTACAATTTAAACGTCCGGGCCACAGAGCAGTTGGTGGTGCGATCTATCGCAAACAGAACAACTCACATGTTGTGGCTCCTATATGGATATTACTTATAATCAAACAAGTGGACTGGGTATTGTTATTCAAGATATTGAGGACATAAGTGCGGCAGAATGCTTATTTGAAAATGGACAAAAAGGGATTCCGGTGGTCGTATATATTTCTCCGAATCAAACGGTTAAAAAAATTAAAGATTTCCTGCGTTTTTCACTTTTACCATATACCGAAGGTGCTTCTGCTTTTAAAAAAACTATCACTCGCTTCCCATGCTTTTGAGTGGTGATTTTAAGGTTAACTTCAGTTTGCTAGATGCCGAGCCACTCATAGATTTTTTGAATGATGGACTCAAGCTCGAAATGAACAAAAATCGAAATGTTTCGACAACTAACAGTGGTGCTCTTATTGACGCTATTTTTTCAACGTTTTTTAAATACTTTGAAATCACAAGTATATGAGTCATATTTTAGTTATAAGTTATCATTAGCACTCTTCCCCAAATTGAACAAGAATAATCATTTTTGATAAAAAATTGCATTACTCCTTGTGTTAATTAAATAAAATTTTCATTAAAGATATAATTATTCCATAGAAAATTATTTCCAATCATACTCGATTAATTTTTTTCAGGATTTAAGTTGCTATTGCGAATTTACCACGATAACACGTCAGATGTTACATATCGTAGGCGACTACTGTAAGGCTCGTTTCTTCTTTTTTTTAAAAAATGAAAAAATTAGAAAATTCTCAACTCTATCTCTTTTTTGCCATAAGATATCAAAAAATTGATATATCGACAATTTTTAAGAAAGATATTCTATTTATTGGTGCATGAAAGCATATGAATAAATAATCCAAGAAAATATTATTTTCCAGTTTCTTTTATTAAAAATTTCTCAACTTTGTCGTTTTCGCTCATTAGGTAATATTTAGTCTGGCAACATTAGCTGGAGTTAAGCTGCTATCGGAGTTAAACTGGTATATTAAATATAAATCCCAGGGAATATTTTTCCCACCTTGAGGTTTTCATAGCTGGAATCTGTTATTGGTAGACGCAGCTAATTCGTCAGTGGCAACAAAAACATTTTTTAATGAAAGTGTTGAATTTCACACACATGGAATATATATATTTATCATCAAAAACAAATATATAAAAATGGGAGAGTTGTTCCATTCTTGCGAATTAGATTTTTAATTATCGAGTTATCAAAATATGATTTTATATTTGTGCTTAGGGAGAATCCGTTTTGAAGTTTTAATTTCATTCATAATAATATCATAAAAAGCACGCACAATTTTTAAATCTCGACCAAATCCATTTGTTCTTCAATAAACAATTTACAAACTAGAATTTTTGCATGAATTGCACAATTCTTTCTTGAAATGATTTGTTACTGCATATATCACGTCAATCTCATTGATGCGCGGTAGAAAAATAATTAATTCGTTTTTTTATCCAGCTTTTTCCTAGTAGATAATCTGAAATGTGGGCGTGGTAGTTGCTGTCCAGCATCAAATCTTGCTCCGTAACTTGATAAAAATTGCAGTTAAAGCTTTGAAATTTTTCAGGCATGTTTATAAAGATCTGAGGTATCAAATAAGCCAGTAAAAATTTCGATAGTTTGATGATTTTTTAGGGTACCATATCGCCTTAACACAATGATTGATTCTGTGATAAGCAATATATATATATATATATATGGGTTCAAGACTTATGTTTTTAAAGCAACATTTTGAAAATTTTGGTTTTCTCTAAGACTTAAGCAAATTAAAAAAATATACCCAAATAGCAAATACTGAAAAACTCTCAAGATTTACACGCAATCCTCCAAGTAGATGAAACCAGTGGCCCCCCCCCCACCACCACCACCACCAACCTTACGAATTATATGAAAAATTACAAAATATGATCCCAAATTTGCCCAACACCAATACAGACGTCAGATATCTGCTCCAATATGACATAGAGAACAATTTGAAAGAAATTTTCCCAAATATTTACATTGTCTTTCGAATTTTGTTTACAATACCTGTAAGTACCGCTTCTGCTGAGATGAGCTTCTCAAAATAAAAACTGATAAAAAAATTTTTTGTAAGAAATACAATGGGTTAGGAAAGGCTTTCAGCTTTGTCTATTGAAGCATATATAGCATCTAAGATAAATTACGAACCAATCATTAAGGATTTCAGCAAAACTAAAAGCAGAAAATTTGTTTCTTTAATTTTTTCCATTATTGTTTAATGTGCCAAAGAAATATGAGTAAAAAGTTTGGTTTTTCTTTATGAATAAAAGTTGTTTCTTTTTCTATTTTATAAACCCTTTTCTTGCTCCACCAGAGGGCCTCGCAAAATGCATCTTGCCCATAATAAGTTCAGGTCTCGCGCCGCCACTGGGTAGAATAGAAGTTTTCTAGCGTATTAGTAATGGACAAATCAATGCTGGTTGTAAAATTTTCCGGTCTATTATTTTTAGTAAAGTTGTTTTGAAAAGTTTCTGCAGGTAAATTGGCTTTTTGATCATCTGTAATGGCAGTGCCATTGAGAGATAGAATTTCCGATCGCTTTTTGCGAAAAAAATTTTGATGCTGCCAAATGCCATTGTCTTGTGTGTTTAGCGCTTGAAGTCCAGGATTGTTCAGAGAATTTTTCAGGTTCTTTTTTAATTTGTCTTTTTAATCTATTGTAATTTGTTTTACAAATGGGATTTAAAGTGTTCTGATATTTTTTCTAGCTTTATTTTTAAGTGAGATTAAGTTTTTGATGTGTTGTGGAGTAAAAGTGTAATGCTTGTTCGTGATTGGACAAGATGCGTATTCATGGGCGGAGCAAACAGCTTCGGTGAAAAAAGTTCAATTTTATTTTCTAAGATAGTAGGATTTTTAATATTTTTGTGGTCAGAAAGATGAATATTGTGATTAAGATTAGTGATATAAATCGATATTAGATGCAAAGGAGAAGTTAAGAATTACTAGGTTGTGGTTTGATGAAAGTTCCGAAATTGAAAGAATTGTACAGGGGTTGTGGAAATTATTTATTAGAGCAAAGTCTAAGGTATTAGAAGAATTATGTCCGAATCTAGTCGGGGTGTTGTGATAAGCTATTTCAAGATCTAAAATATCTGTGTTTCGTATTTAACGGAATTAAAAAAATGAAATAAACTATTTTAAATATATTTAAGTAATTAAAAAAGTATAATTGTACTAATTTTAATAATGAAATTTTAGAAGGTATATAGAACACTAATGTGTATTTTTTGCGGTAGTTTTTGAAAAAAAAATGCTATAGAAAAATTTTTTTAGAAATATTCCGAAATTTCAATTGAATAGATCGTTGCATTTTTAAGAATAACATTAAAACTGCGTTTGTATTTGTGTAAATAAATTTTGAAAAATTGAATGGAAAGGATATAACTTTTGTACTTGACTCTTTTCCCACTTTGGTGTGGTGTGGCAGTTAGAAGAATGACAAGGTACGATTATACCTATTCAGTCACCCTATGCATCACCGGTAGTGTTGTGCCGTAAAAATAATGGGCTGCCTTCAGAATCGCCCGAGGCATATCGTTTTGCGATAGATTATCGAAAGTGAATATCCTCGATATCCACTACCACTCATAGAGGATTTAATTACAAATATACTCGAATAATGTCTACGTTGGATCGTAGGTTGGGATTTCTTCCAGTTAGCGGTAAATCCCAGGGATATTTCGAAAACCGCATTTGTTACGAAAAATGGGACTTATGCATTTAAACGAGGGTGCCATTTGGTCTCTCCGGAGTGGCTCCGAATTTCTAAAAGGCGATTGATATTATTCTTAAACCAGTAATAGGAAAGTTTGTGAGTTTTTATATGGATGACGTTATTATTATGTCACCATCGTTTATACAACATGTGGAGCATTTGAGGGAGGTTTTTAGGTTGTTACAGGAAGCTAGTTTAACACAGAATCAGGCAACGTGTCACTTTACGTGTGAAAAGTTGAAATATTTAGGTCTGGCGATAACTCATGAAGGGGTTCGAACAGATGACTTGAAGGTGAAAGTGATCACGGATATGAAACCTCCGAAGGATGCCCGCGAGGTAGCAAAGTTTATTGGAATGACGGGTTGGTACCAAAAATTTATTCGGGGTTATACGGAGATGTGCGAGCCTTTATACACATTAAAAAGACAGAAGGTTAAATTTGTGTAGTCCGTGGAAGCCCAGGCAGAATTTGGGGCGATAAAGTGGGCAGTAACGGAGACACCAGTATTGAAATTACCGGATTTTGAGAACCAGTTTGAATTGTATACGGATGCGAGTGCGGTAGGTGTTGATGCAGCAACACATACCTACTGTATTCGCGTCCCTGTAGGACAGAGGAGCTGAAAGGTCCTTTATTTCGGAGGAAACATACAAAACTTATTTTTCGTACCGCCCAATCAAGTATTCTATGGCCGAGGTCGTAACTGCACAGGGTGCCAAGTGCACAAACCTAGGAATGGTAGAATTGCAAATTCGAATCAGGGATTTCTAGAAAATAGGGAATTTTCACATGATTGCTGAGATGCAGTACCCATGCATCTTGATCATTGATTTTATGAAGATTTCTCAAATTGGGTTAGATTTTGAAAAAAAACCCCTTCAGTTATTCCGGATTCTCAAATTAAAGAGGTACCAATAGCAGAGGAACCCGTGGAGATAGATCACCCGAACACAAAGCTGGGTGATCAACAAAAAGAGGAATTACATATGTTATTTAATGATTTTAGGGGACTTTTTTCAAATAAACCAGGGCTTACACACATATTGTATCACGAAATATAGATACGGGAAATACCCCTCCCCCCCCTCCCTCGTTTTCAAGATCTTTATTGCTATAACAGGGTCAAGCAAAGTGTAATAAAGAGTATCCCGTAAATAAAATGTTAGAAGAAGGTACGATCATACCTATACAATCTTCCTATGCTTCTCCAGTTGTTTTATGTCGTAAGAATAATGGTTTGCCTCCAGATGACCCAGAAGCTTACAGATTCGCTATAGATTATCGAAAATTAAATGCAATAACTAAATATCCTAGATATCTTTTGCCACTCATTGATGATCTGATTGGAATGCGGCGTAATTAGGAAAACTAATAATAACACTAACAGCGCAGCGCGAATGGATGGGAAGTTTTACAAAACTGAAACCAGATGTGGTGTTTATTCATATGAAAATGTATATATTTAAAATAATTGATATTATACATATAAGTATATATATATATGAAAATTGAATGATGTCAATATGTATATATAATGTTATATTTCTTTTGGATATATTAGTGATCCAGTTTTCATTTCAGGGTGGCTGACCCTGATACCTTAGATGTCTTGAAAATAATTGTTTTATGAAGAAATAGAGTTGAATGTTATTACTATTGCATATAAATTAAGTAAAGTGCATAACCAAGGTTTTTTGCTGTCCTTACGAGGTTTTCCCCTTGGCTCTCGCCTGAATGGGATGCACTGTAGGAACTCTTTGTACAGAATGTTTCCATTAAACAGCAGATTACCTTTTAGATTAGTCGTTTTTGCGTGTTCTAATGCATTAAAATTTTAAAGATGTAGCAAGTTAAATTTATTTTGGTCAAATTTTTTGGTAAATTTTTTTACGTAATTTCTATCGGGTCGTTAAGACCCTTTGATAAATCACGTTTTCTTCACGGAGGGGGTTGTGACGGATCTATACGCGTCCTTAAACTAACTCTCTGGGGGAAATCTTTGGGGCTATGAGAAACAACAACCTGCTCTTAAGAAGAACCATGATAGGCAAATTAAGTTTATTATATGTAATTCAGGTTCGCTTGCCAGAGGAGTTAGTTAAAGCGTGACAAAGTGAGATATAAGTGGAAGAGTTTTAGGAAGAGAGTTAGTAAGTCCGTATGAGAGAATAAAGGTAGGAAGTTGAAATTATAAAGTGATTGAAGGATTACACATTAAAAGATAAGAAGACTGCCTACAGTTCAGGTATTAATCACATTTATAGTACGCTTTGATATTTAAATTATTAACATATCTACAGTTTAAAGCAATATTAAGGTAGAAGATTGATTAATACAAAGCGGATCAATCATTAGAAGTATTCTCCGAAAACGCGACGCTCGTCTCCTTACCTCTCCTGGTTAATCGGAAACATCCTGTTTAACTTGATTAATTGAATTGTTATTGAGTTATTTAAAGTACTGAATAAATAATTGGAAATTATCATGTCGAATCATCCTTCACTTCCACCTACACCTTTAGCCGGGTCACAGGGTAGAAGGGACAGGGCGTTATACTGTGGATCATGCAATGTGTCCAGATGCAAAGTGAAGATTTTGTTCCACAAGTGCTTGTATACTTTGAAATCTTCCAGACATTGTACGAACACCATCGGTGCATATTTCGCCTCAATTTTTAGATTCTATGCTTGCTTCATTTATAAAATCATTTAAAATATCAAATAATGCTAATGCTGCTGCTTTAGTTTTCTTGGTTTACAAAAAAGTAGCACTACTGCTGATATACCATCCCAAAATCGATGATACGCAATGAAATGAGCATCTTTAATGTAGGGTTTGCAGCCCCGGGATCCCGAAATCTCGGTGGTTTTTTTCAAATCCTGGGATTAAAATAACTAATCCCGGGATTTAATTTTTGTCTGAATTATATTTTGAAATTTTTTTCAAAGTATTGTGAATCTGGTATTACATTTAATGTATCTTATTTACTTTTTTTGTACTGTTTTCGTTTAATGTCAATTTTCTTACGTGTTGAACCTTGAAGGGTTCGAGGCTGGTGTGTATGTTAAACCGTGAAATTTGATATTAGTTTTCTCTTATTTTCTTCTGTAACTTTCTCCTCATCGCGAGTGGGGCCAGAAAACGGACATTTCTCCCATCCTCAGGATATCCGGTGTCAGCTAATTTGGACAGAGGCAATTAGAATTTTTGGAAGATATCCAGTAGGAATTTCAGCCCCGGGTTCCCAGAATTCTGAAACCCCGGGATCCCGGGGTTTTTTCCCAATCCCAAAATCCCCAAATTTAATTTTTGTCTGAATTATATTTAAAAAAAAATTTCTCATAAAAATTTTCTAAGAATTTAATTCTTCAAAAATTATTATTATATATATTTTTTTATGAAATATGTAAGTAGAATTTTTTGTGCAATTATAAGTATGGCAAAGGTAAAAAAATATATATGCACATCTCTCATTTCTCGTATGGGAGAATGCCACACAGATATAAGTGGTTCATTGCAATGTTTTGCACAATAATATAAGCAACATCTCAAGAATAGATTTTGTCACAGTTCCTTCTTCAATAAAATGCCGTTAATTAATAGCGGACCTGCTTGGAAGACTTGAGACACTTCAAATCCCATCGCATTACTAAAAGCTGATGCAACTGGATCTTCAATTTCAAATGAGGTTACACTTTAAATTGATTCACATGCTGATTCAATAACTGGATCAATTTATGTGTACAAAAACCATTAAGTGAAGCAGAAGAACTAAATAAAGTTATCAAAGAGGTATATGCATCAATGCAGTCTATTAGATTTGAGAGACTGTCATCAAAAATTCAACAACAAAAAACTTTTTTTTTTAAATGGAGGGAGACATGGTGACTACACCTGAAGAGAACATACTCCTGTTTAATGACGATAATACCTACTAGTAAATAATCCGAGCGTGCATTTTCTTCGGTAGGATAATGAGTAACAAAAATAAGAAGCCGTTTCAACGATGAAACGCTGGAGGAGCTAAGTTTTTATAAGCTTATTTACAGAAACACAAGAAATGATGAAATGCTTTTTTTTAAACTTCATTATGAACTTTTTTTTTTTTTTGTGATGAAATAATTTTTTTGTTTCATTAAAATAAATATTAAATCAATTTTTAATTATACTTTCAATTTTATTATGCTATTTCAACGATGCTAATATGTAAGTATTTTTAATAAACAGCTCAATTCTAATTCCGGGATTTGGATAATGTAATCCCGGGATTGAAAATATGACACGGGATTGCAAACCCTACTTTAATGCTGTATGTTGTCTCATCAAGTGAGTGAATTGAATTTAAAATTTATCACGCAACTTCCCGAAAAGTTACTGCTTTACATATTCAGCTAAATCATCAATTCGACGGGCAACAGTATCATTTCATAGGGGTATGGGTTGCAACTCTTTGGCAAAGTTGTCTCCAGCATAGTTTCTACGACCTTAATTGCTGGCAAAATAAGCTCTTCGGCAAATAGTGCGAGGCGGCCTTTTAAATCTGGTTTTGATACTTTGTAAGAAGTAAGTTTTTCATTCACTAACAAAGTATTTTTTTGAAAAAAAGGTTTTTCATATGATTTTAATTTTAATTCAAAGAACTCTCGAGGTTTGTATATGAACTCACCAAGAAACGTTTCCAAACATCTTTTAAGTTTATTCGGTTTCATACTGTCTGCTACCAATATTTTTGAGCAAATAACACACAGGGGCTTTTCTTCTCCATTTACTTCAGGAGTGGTAAATCCAAAATTTAAGTATTCTGGAGGATATTTACTTGATTTCATTCTCGGAACCATGCTCGTCTGTGTACTTGTTGATGCTTGTTTATTGTCGAATGTTCACACACTTATGACTTAAAAATTTATTTATGATTTGTTTTAATCTAGTGCCGTAAATACTTAATACCGTGAATTACAACCAACGCGCAAATTATAAAATGCACATTCAAGCTAGATTCGGTAGCTATAGAAGTATCGACTTGACCAAGACTGACTAGAATTGTACGAGGTACTGCATTTTTACATGTTTTGCACACACGTTCGATGGGTTACTCAGACTCATGCAGAAAACTTGCGAGCATGATAGAGAGCAACATAGACTAGACTATTTTTCTAATGACATTTATACTTTTAGAAATGGAGGATGGAGGAAATTAATTAAATATCACTTTGCAATCTGTTCCAATTTAAAAATTAGAGAAAGGAAAAAAATAACTTAATAATTATCGTATTACTTAAAAGAAATTTATTTAACATAAAAAACTTAAAAGTTAACATGTACAAAAATTTAACACTTATCTTGTTAATTTGTACGGTTTATATTATAATTAAGATCGTAGCTGTAGCTTTAGCGTCAAAGTGCATTATTATTGCATTCAATACATTATTATAGAACAAGGGGTAGATAAAAATTAGGTCGCCAATATTGAAAGTTTGATAAGCACTGATATACAGTAAAATACGTTTAACGCGAAAACGCTTAAGAGGAAATATCGGTTAACACGAACTAACACACACAATGGTTCCAACAAACTTTACATAGCTTCATGCCTTTTTTTTTAATCTCTTAACACGAAAAGTTTTCCCTTCTGAGAATGATCAAAATACAGACAATACCAGCCGGATTGGGCTGACCTATTGTATTATCGGAAGAATACATTGCAGTAGATGATGGCAATGTGTGTACAGCCCCAATTATGACAGACAAAGACATTTTGTAGTTTTTACAAAGCTCCAAAAATACCAGGGATGCAGATTCCGACGATGAAAATGAAATGAATAATGCAGCTCCTGTTCTCACATCATCTGAAATGAGCAACGACATGAAAAGTATGCAGAGTTACTTAGACGCACAGATGAAATTAATAATACACTGGACTATATCTAACAATTTGATGCTAAAAAAACAATGCAAAGGAAAACATTAGATTATTTTCTGAAAATTCAACAAATATTCTGTTCCTCAAAAAATTTCAAAGTTTTGTAATAAATTTCCTTAAGTTCTTGTGAATGTTTTTGTTTCCATGATTTTTATTAAATATATGCTATGTAAATAAAATAAACTTAATTTTGTTGATATATATGGGTTTTTTTTGTAATAACCTTAAATACGAAATTCTTTCAACAAGAAAAAATACTTAAGTCTCGTGTTTTGCTATTTTCATTGTAAATATATGTGGGAATTGATTCCTCAGTTCCCCACTAGAAAGCAGCACCTTCGTTCCTGATACCCGCTGCAGACACAGATACCAAAGACAGACAGACCGGAAACTCTCGCGTAGGATAGACGTCTGACCGAGGCTCTAGAGGAAAGACAAAAGAACTGCTCGCAAGTAGGCGACCAAATATTCCTTAATCACACGTGAGCTGTTTGTATATTGATTGACTCTCTCCAAACTCTGGGAAACTGAACTGTATTTTTTTGTAAATATTTCATATACCTGTTTCATACCTCTCATCTATCATCAAAATAAACGGATATTATTTTACTCAAGTGGTGTGTTTGAGTAAACCAACCCAGCACACCCCACACTTGGGGGCTCAGAGCCGAAGAAATCTACATGTTGAAGGGACTGTGCAATTTTTATTCAAATTGAAAAATGAGTTTCTTAAACAGTTTAAAGAAAAAATATTTAAAATTAATTGCCGAAGAACTTGGAGAGACTGTACCTGATAATGCAAAATTTTTATAGATTAAGAGATTAATTGAAAATTCAGATGCATTTCTAACGGAACAGGAGTTTGTCCGTGACATCGTCAAATCGATCGCTGAAGATAGGACGACTAAAGCTGCTAATGAACAAGCTAGGTTAGAGCTTGCGAAAATTAAATTTAAAAAGCAATCATTGCCTTGTGAACGCGCCGCTGTGTTGAGTTTTATAAAAAGTATAAAAACAGTAACTATTGCTGTACCTGAGAAACCAGAAGCATTGCATTTTTTTTTTTATTTCTTTAGAAAATCCATTTGATACAAAAAAGTTGCGGTAGGTTTACAGGCAGAGATATTATAATTACTTTGATAGGGGTTAAAGCTAGATTTGACTAATTATAAAAAATTAAAACAGTTATTTTTAGCTGAATTCCAATCGACACCTAGAGAATGCTTAGGTAAATTTATAAATGCTCAACGCTTGCCGAATGAATCTCATATTCAGTTTCCATCGAGATTAACCGCAACATCTGACTATTATTCTCAAGTGCGAGAGGTATAAAAAGACTTTAAAAAGTTATGCGATTTAATTGTTGCAGGCAAATTATATGAGACATTAGATTTTAAAATCAAGGAATACACTGGTGTCCAAAAGTTAAGCATAATTGATAATTATGTGAATAAAGAAGGAACTGTAAATCAGAATGGCGGGAAACGTGATATGCGAGTGTAAAATGGTTATAAAATAAGGAAAAAAAATCAAAAGAATTATAATAATTAATTTTAATATCCAAAGTAGCATTTTGAAAGAAAACTGAGTATAGCAAGGATTCACACTTTAAAGAAAAAAATGAAAAACATTAAATAAAATACTGATGCTGCAGTTTAATAAGGCGTGTGGTCACCTCTCTGACAGCCAGGCACGCTGCACAGCGATTTATCATACTTGCTATGAGATGATGAATGAGTTGTGGGCTCAAACAGTTCCTTCAAACTAGTAACCTCTTCCCCATCCCAGACAGGAAAAGGACATTCCTTTTACCCATACGATGTCCGGTGTCAGCTATCCAAAAAGGGACAGGAGTAATAAGAGTTTTTGGGTAGATAGTTTATTTTAGTCTTTAGTTGAGTGTAGTTACTGCAAGTTAAAATAAAAGATACCAACCATCAGTAAATTCTTTTTTCGAAGAAATTTACCCCTGCTGAAATGGATGATTCCTCTTCTAACATTTTACTCGTTTGAAATAATATCAGGTAATTATGCCCTTAATTTCGAATTATTTTGTATTTTTTAAGATTATATAAGTATAATAATTATGCTGTCTTTCTGTTTACAAGGATTATTCAAGTTTTATAGGTGTGCATCTATGAAGAATTTATCTTTTTTAATTATAATTTTTTGCTTTGGAGAGAGTGGCGGCATTTTCCATTTTTGTCCGGGGCGGCAAAACTGCTAGAGCCGGCCCTAGCAGCTGTCAAACAAAAAGTCAAATGTCACAGTCATTCTGCTATTTGTTGTGGTTGGAAGGAACATGCGATTTTTCAAAGATTTTTTTGCTAATAAAAACGATAAATAGTGAAAAAAAAACAAGATATTAATCATTGGCATGGCCAAGTAATTTTAGGGCGTTTTTCACATGTTGTAGTTTACAATAATGCAACTAATGAACTTTTTCTAACAGAAAGTAGAACTGTACCACTCCTCTAAATGTACTACTATTGAGTTGAAAAGAAATAATGACACAAATCTGTATCAGCACTATAAAAAAAGAGAAAATAAATAAATAAATAATAATTTAAATGATAAAATTTAAATATGATTCGGCTCATCTAGGGCACAAATGCGACCAAATGCCGAAAACCCGAGGTCAATTGGTTGCTTATTGACTGAGAAAAAGGTACGACAAAATATGGAACGAAGACGCAATTTGCTTCCAAATAGTGCTTTTGTTCCACTACGTGAAAAACGCGCTAAAAAGGTTTATATTTTGCATCTCCATGATGAGCTGAACTTAACATGTAAATTTGAATGTGATTATGGACCATACAGTTTTTAATTACTTTAAATTCTATATTTATAGTCGAATTTTTTAAAAAAAATTTTCCTTCAATCCACAGCAGGAATTAACTCACTCTCATTTTACACAAAAAGAAAAAAATCATGCAAAGAAGGGTTAACACAAGAGCCATTATGCATCATCACATTCAAAGTACACCCACATATTTTAGATTTGTATTTTAAAACAATTCTTAGAAATAGACAAATATCAATAAATTGACATTCACAGTATTTAATTTTAACAAATATCCAAGTGATTTATGAATAAGTTTTAAGAGTTTATAACTTACTTTTCATTTAGGGCTATATGAGAATATTATACATAAAATTACAGTGTAATTAAAAATATCACCATTTTACTTCATTGTTTTCGTACAGTAAAATATAGAAAACAGAATCATATGAATTGTTGTCCCCGTAATTACCTTACTTTAAGAAAACAATGATAATACTATTTTTAAAAAAACACGTCTTTATTAAAATACTGCGTGTGTGTGTGAGTACAATATCCAACTAGATCAAAAAAGACTTGTAAAAACCTATACGAGTAAACCTCGTATGTAAGGTTTTCTATCTGATACAAAGGCATAAGTCATTATTAAAAGTATAACAAAAGCAATGGTACAATATTTGTCAGTGGATATTTTTCTTTGGCTTTAAAATTAAGAGGTTTTCAAAGAAAGCAATGTTGCTTATTTTATAAACATGTGTGAGCCTTTTCCTTCCTATGAATATGTAAATGTGTTCTATGAGACCATTTTCAGAAAACACCAAGTAGCACATTTTATTAAGTTTTTTTTCTTATTATGAAACCATAAATGTGTGTCTTTTTAAACTACCATTTTGAGAAAAATCCTTGTTGCAGATTTTACAAACCTAAGGCTTTTCCTTGGAAGGAGTCGGTAAATGTTTTTTTAAAGAGAAATTTTTAGAAAACCTCTTGTTGCACACTTCACAACCTTTCTATGAATACGTAAATGTATTTTTAAATACCACTTCGAGAGAAACCCTTGTTGCACATTTCACAAACATAAAAATTTTCCTTTGTATGAATAAGTAAATGTCTTCTTAAATTACCAGGTTGAGAAAGGCCTTTGTTGCACGTTTCACAAACATAAGGTTTTTCCTTTTTATGAATCCATAAATGTATTTTTAAATCACAACCTACTTCGAGAAAATGCTTGTTGTACATTTCACAATCATAAGGCTTTTCCTTTGCATGAATCCCTAAATGCATTTTTAAAAAACCAATCTGTGAAAATTCCTTGTTGCACATTTCACAAACAAAAGGCTTTCCCTATGTATGAATATGTAAATGTCTTCTTAAATTACCAGGGTGAAAAAAGCCTTTGTTGCACTTTTCACAAACATAAGACTTCTCCTTTGTATGAGTCCGTAAATGTATTTTTAAATAACAACTTCGAGAAAAACCCTTGTTGCACAATTGACAAACATAAGGCTTTTCCTTTGTATGAATCCGTAAATGTATTCTTAAAGAACCAATCTGTGAAAATCCCTTGTTGCACACTTCACAAATATAAGGCTTTTCCTTTGTATGAGTAAATAAATGTGCTTTTAAAGAGCCCTTTCGAGAAAACCTCTTGTTGCACATTTCACAAACATAAGGCTTTTCCTTTGTATGAATAAATAAATGTCTTCTTAAATTATCAGGTTGAGAGAAGCCTTTGTTGCACTTTTCACAAACATAAGGCTTCTCCTTTGTATGAGCCCGTAAATGTATTTTTAAATCAGAACTTCGAGAAAAACCCTTGTTGCACATTTGACAAACATAAGGCTTTTCCTTTGTATGAATCCGTAAATGTGCTTTTAAAGAACCAATCTGTGAAAATCCCTTGTTGCACACTTTACAAATATAAGGCTTTTCCATTGTATGAGTAAATAAATGTACTTTTAAAGAGCCATTTTGAGAAAACCTCTTGTAGCACATTTCACAAACATAAGGCTTTTCCTTCGTATAAACAAGTAAATGTCTTCTTAATTGATGAGGTTGAGAAAAGCCTTTGTTGCACTTTTCACAAACATAAGGCTTCTCCTTTGTATGAACCCGTAAATGTCTTCTTAAATCACAACTTCGAGAAAAACCCTTGTTGCACACTTCACAAATATAAGGCTTTTCTTTTGTATGAGTAAGTAAATGTGCTTTTAAAGAGCCATTTTGAGAAAACCTCTTGTTGCACATTTCACAAACATAAGGCTTTTCCTTCGTATGAATAAGTAAATGTCTTCTTAAATTATCAGGTCGAGAAAAGCCTCTGTTGCACTTTTCACAAACATAAGGCTTCTCCATTGAATGAATAAGTAAATGTCTTCTTAAATTACCAGATTCAGAAAAGCCTTTGTTGCACATTTCACAAACATAAGGCTCCTCCATTGTATGAATAAGTAAATGTCTTCTTAAATTATCAGATTCAGAAAAGCCTTTGTTGCACGTTTCACAAACATAAGGTTTCTCCTTTGCATGAATCCGTAAATGTATTTTTAAATCGCCACTTCGAGAAAACGTTTGTTGCACATTTCACAAACTGAAAGCTTTTTCTTGGTATGAATCCATAAATATTCTTCTAAACTATAATTTTGAGAAAAACCCTTTTTGCTCATTTTTCAAATATAAGGTCTTTTTATATCATGAACATGTGAAAAATGTTTTGACCTCCATTGAGTGAAATCCATTTTACTTATTTCAAATGTGCAAGTTTTTTTCAAAGATGTGACAACAAAAATCTCTATTTAAAATCTACAGTGAGGAAAATGAGTCTTGCACTCTTGTTCACAATATTTTATGTCAACGTCCTTCTGCAAAAGAAAAAAATGTATTCAATATAATGTAGAACAGGGGTCGGCAACCGTATAGCTGTGGTGTGCCAAACCAATCTACCAATATGATTCTGTGTGCCACCAACAAAAAAGAAGGGGGGGGGTGAAATAATTTGATTTTTGCAGCAATACATTTAGTGAATAGAGGTCAAAAATAAAGATTTAGAATTTTATTATGTACAAATACTTTCGGAGATTTGTGAACTAAAGAACACGTACATTTACATTTTTATTTATATAGATTAATTATGCATCTCTGAAGATACTAATAGACACAAAAATAAATACCATAAAATATAACTATTCCTTCAAATATAAATATAAAACTACACACGTAAACATGCATCTTTTAAGTATATCAATTAAAGTAAGAAGTAAAAAAAATATATGTGATTATTCTTCAATATAAATAAAACATTAAAATTTTACAAAAATTATGCATTTTTAAAAATATAAAAATGAGAAATATATATATATATATAAAAGCAACATAAATTATAAGTGTTCATACAACATATTTAAATAAAAAATTAAATTTTTAATGTGAACTTTGTCCCTGTATGTGTGTGAAAAGCCCTACTTAATGTAGAAATATCAGGGAATAATTTGTGACTTCCAGTTGAATGCATGATTCCGCATGTTCAGCTGTTAAACAATATTTTTGTGACGGAAAATATATTTCAGATGAGGGGAAAAAATTGTTCACATAGAGATGTAGATCCAAAAACGCAGAGCACATGCTATTTTCCTACAATTCAATAGCTCTGGCAATAACATCCAGCAATTTAAAATAGCTGTTCTTATCAGTATGAGTTATCTTCCAGATGTTTTCATAAATTCTGCTTTCTATAAATCTGTTAGTTCAATGAATTCCATTTCAAAATTGTCAATTTCCATCCATTTAAAAACTGACAAGAGAAAAAAAAAATATTTAACAAAACAAAATTGTATTTTAATAACTATTTCTATTAGATTGATACGCATCAAAAGTATAAAACAAAGTAATTATGACAAAAAATTGCAGCTCCTTTTTAATATCTATTTCAAAGGGCATTTGTTGTGAAATTAGATTAACTTCCCGTAGTTAATTATCACACGAATAGTTTTTTCACCGAATTTATTTTCAATCCAAATTATGCATGTTAATAAAACAACTATTTTTTAATATGCTGTTATTTGTTTCACCTGTATGTAACAGAATCTTTGAACTCGATTTTTACCCACTTTAAAAGGTCTGATTAATACGAAATTTTACACACTTGTCAAGGTCTGTTAACAATACAACAATTTTGTTCCATTGTCTGATCAGGATCAACGATTTCCTATATTCAGATTATTTCGACCAAAAGATTAAGTTACAACCCAAAAGCGAAAAAGCTCATGGTTAATACAAATAACAAAAAAAAAAGTGTTCTTTATGTGAAAAAGGGGAGGGTGCGTCAGCAGTTTCTTACAATATAAATTATTGTGCAGTTTTGTACAATCCTTTTTTGTGGCCATATTAAACTTTCAAAAATTTTTCTCCAAATATCCATACCATACCATACAACATTGTTTCCGCATAGGTAAGTTCCGATAAATATATACAGGGTGGCCATAATTAAACTGCAAGTGTTCAAGGGGTGCTGGAGCAAAAACCACTGGAAATATTGCAGTGAAATTTGGTATCTACACGTTTCAGAACATGCGCAAATCAAATATGATCAGAAAACAAAATCGCCATTTTCAGCCGATAAATGGCTCTGTATTGTATTTCAACGCTCATCGGTGGTATAAAAACTTCCAAAACCGAGAGACGGAGCATAATGACATATAAACAATATAAAACGTTACTTACAATTAATCAAAATTCCATACAATTCGCTTCAGTAAGTGAATTTTTACAGAATCATATAATCAAAAATTAATGTAAATTAAGATCACAAAAAACAAACAACCCATAAAGACGCTTCGGAAAACACTTAAACCATAATTTATTCGATGAAATTATCACATGGTGTGCTCAATATGCGAACTACCAGATGCAACCACATGCTGAAAAAGTAAGACAGCATGATCCACCGTCGCTAACAATGCACGTTCCTTCTTATTCAGAGTCATGATTGACCATTACTCAATGTGATCTTGTTTTTACTGTTCGTGGGCTTAGAATTTGCATATATGCAGTCGATAAGAATTGAAACATGGCACAGCGCCAACTATCGGGTGAAAACGTCGATTTTTTTTCTTTGCATATTTGACTTGCGCATGTTCTGAAACGTGTAAATACCAAATTTCACTGGAATGTTCAAGGTAGTTTTCCTTCCAGCACCCCTTGAAAACTTGCAGTTTAATTATGGCCACTCTGTGTGTGTAAATATATATATAATTTTTTCACTCACTGATTCATCACAATATCTCAGGAACTATTCAACCTACAGCAGAGGTGACGAATCTTTATGGATCAACGTGCCATTTTTTCTAAAGAAATGTTTAATGAGGTATAGACGGGCCGTCAAATCATTTTTACTTGTCATTATTCGGAAAATATAATATAACTTTATACTAACAACACAAAACTCTTTATTTTACTACGAAAAAATACCTTTTGTTCTGAAAAGTTGTAAATGTTTTAGTTCTACGTGTAATTCAAATTAAAGTAAAAATTAGTGTGACTTCAGTAGTGCAGATTGGATGACAAATAACTTACATTAGGATTGTAAGATATTACTTTTAGTAGAATGCATGCTCAATTGGAGTCACCTGCCAAACGGTTCCTAAGTATTTAATTAATTTTTGCTGTGGTTCACTTTTTTGACAAGAGGATTTGTGATTTGTTTAAAAATGTCGTTTTACAGATGATGTTCTGCATACCACTATTCCAGAACATAAAACACACACCACTTTGTCGCCTTTATTAATAATGTTATATTTCGAAATCGACCAAATTTGAAATTCTCTGTTACACTTACTATTTTACACTGCTTGTTAATTTGCTGAACTGGCCATGTTAAATAACAGTTAAAAATCGTAAATATAACACAAATAAACTGTAAAATACAGTTGTATCAATGAAATTGACAATGCTATGCGTAGACAAACTTTGCATCATAAGCAATTGCAGTCCACGACGTAAAACTAAGACAAGACAAGAACGAGTGTGCTCCCCGCGACCGATCACTTGCGTTTGTTTGTAATACTCCATAGTGAATTTTGTTATTTTGAAATAAAATGCAAACCATTTTGAGATCGCTGGCATGCACAAAATATTGTGTCGCGTGCCACTGGTTCGCCATCCCTGACCTAGAGACTTAATTTGGTAGGCATGTTTCTTTTATGGAATAGAGATCCGCTAAGAACGGATTTTGCGAAATTCGATCCACAAGGGGCGTTATAAGTAATTGTTTCTATTTTTTAACTACGCAACGTATAGTCTTGAAATTTGGTAAGCAGATTCCTTTCATAGAGATCAGCTAGAAAATGAGTTTAGTTAAAATCGAGCCCCAAGTAGCGTTGCGGGGGCTCAAGAGGCGTTATAGATAATTATTTCTATTTTTAAACTATTAGACGTACAGTCTTAAAATTCGGTATAAGCAGATTTTTTTCATAGAGTAGAGAACCGCTACAAAATAAGTCTCGCGAAAATCGACTCCGAAGGGGCGTGTCGAGGGATTAAGGAGCATCTTAGATAAATATTTCCGTTTTTAAACTACTAGATCTACCTGCTTGAAAATTGGTAGGCATGTTTCTTTTATGGAGTAAATTTCCTTTATAAAATGAGGTTTGCGAAAATTGACCCCCAAGGGGTGTTGCTGAGGGTTAAGGGTGTTATAAATAATTATTCCAATAAATTTAAAATATCAGATGTACAGACTTGACACTTGGAAAGCAGATTCCTCTCAAAGGGTAGAGATATGCTACAAAATGGGTTTTGTGAAAATCGACCCGAAAATGGGGTTGTGGGGCTTAAGGGGAGCTATAGATAATTATTATCATTTTTAAACTACTGAACATACAGTCTTGAAATTGGATAAGCAGATTCCTTTCATGCAATAAAGATCCGCTATATAATGGGTTTTGTGAAAATCGACCTTCAAGTGGCGTTATAGATAGAGTTTCCATTTTCTCACACGCTTTTATAAGTTTCACTTGTATACAACGGAATCTTTGAACTCTATTTTTGCCCACTTTAAAAGGTCAGATTAATTCGAATTCATAATTTTGTTCAATTGTCCTTATCAGGATCGTCAGGAATAATGATATCCATATTTGGCGACTTATTGCAGAAACCATTTGCGGATTTGGTGACTAATTCCAGACTGAACACCTAAAAGATGGCGTAACCCTAAAAGTGAATACACTTGTGGTTCATACAAATAAAAGAAAAAGTGTTCTTTATGTGAGAAAGGGGAGGGTGAGTGCGTCAGCAATTTCTTACCATTATAAACATTTTTCTGAAAATGAAAATTAAAAAAAAAAAGACTCGGCATGTGAAAAAAAAAATTATGTAACTAACTGCAAAATATTTTATATTTTTATAAAGCAATACATTTTGAAGTGATGATACGATTGACACTTAATATTATCATGTTTTTATTAACTTGCTTTCTTGCATGTCTGTCCAGGCGGAATTTTGTAATTGATTTTAAACTAACTTCCCAATGAGCTAGAGCAGAAATTCCCAAACTTTTTTGTCTCATAGACCCCTTGTCATGTTTTTCAATTTGGCGTAGACCCCTGCTTAATTTATATTGAATTTTGGTAAATTTATCAACTTAAATGTCTTTTTCATAGCTGGTACTACAACTCCTACTCTAAAAGAATTAAATTTCTATTTCTAATGAAGTATAGTGTTTAAAATTTAAAAAGCACATGTTAATTAAATTAAAAGTTAATTAATAAATAAAATTGTTAAATAAAATAACAAACAAATTATTCTAATGGGGAGGGAATGAATACAATATCAAATTTTCAACATTTGGTATCAATCTTGTCTGGTTTAACCTTAAATCTCGTCTGTTTTTAGTAGTGTACAGTTTTCTTTTCTTCTTTTGTTTTGGAGATTGGCAACTGTGTTGAAACTCCTTCACACTAGGAAAAGCAATGAAAAACTTCCTCACGATATTCCATAAGTCGGGACGAATAACAGGTTTGACTTTTTAATGCCAGAATTGCTGACTTCTGCTTCTAAACTTTAAGATCTTCGTTAGTGCTTATTACGATCAGTTCCAATTGTAATGTGACATTTTTTTCAATATGACCATCTGAATTCATTGCCTACTGTGGCATTGCCATAGTCAAAGCATTTTCAAACCTGGTTTTAAAATCTGAATAAAAGGCATTTAAATGTTGAAAGAAGGTTAAAACATCCTGACAGATTGTCTGTGACAAATTGAGAAAATTCGGGACATCCAGGATTGTACTTCTTTAGCTTAACTCTGGAAAAAAATACTGAAAGTGTTCTTGTTTTAATAAAATTTATGCTGTCACCTTGTAAATGCAAATTAACTTTATTAAATTTAGTAAATAAATCTGTTAATAGGTAAAATTTGGTTTCTACTTGATTAAATTTCCTTTTAAAAATAAAGTCATGATCTGGTTTAATGAGAGCCACTATCGTAGACCCCCATTTACACTTCAAGGACCCCCCCCCCCCCAATTATTTTTTCGCTGACATAGACCCCTCGGGGTCTATATAGACCACTTTGGGAATCACTGAGCTAGAGACTTGAAATTTGGACCATAGAAGTGGATGGCAATGCATAAAAATGTGAAAAAAAAGGAAGGAAAAAAAACGAAAAGAGAGGAGGAATTTTATACTTTTTAGTCCGTCAAAAAAAAAAAAAAAAAACCATGGTATATTAAATTTTTTTTTTAATTCGAACTTTTTCTTCTTAACACACTTTTATAAGTTTGATCTGTATCTATAGAGACGGAATCTTTGAAATATAATGATACGGGTCTCATCCGAGGCCCCGTAAGCGGAGAGAATAAATACCCTTCTGACTCGTTAATTAATATCCATTGAAGAGCAAGACTAATTCCAGCAGCCACGTAATTCCAGCTCCAAATATCAAACTCAAGGAAAATTCAACAATAAATAAATGATAGTTTATAAAACTAAAAAAAAAAAATTAAAAAAAAACCCACGCCTTTATTGTAGATCGAACTAAAAAAATGAAAAATTCATTATAGTTAAAAAAAACAAACTAAAAAACACGCTTTTGTACTAAATCGAACTAAAAAGTAAAAACATAATTCTTAATAAAGTATAAAATGATTAACAAGAAAATTAATATCATTGTGATAAAAGCGTGGGGAGCTTTGTACTACATTTTTATGCTAACTCGGCATTTTAGAATAGAAGTAAGAAATTACAATAATTGATATAAAGCCACCGCATGCTTTTACCCCAATGACATTAATTTTCTTCTTTATCATTTTATTCTTATATTAAGAAATATTTTTTTACTTTTTAATTCGACTCAGTATAAAAGCGTGTTTTTTAGTTTTTTTTAAACTTACTGTACAGTCTTGAAATTTGGTAATATGGTGGCTTACATTGGAAAAGATTTTTCTTTTGCATTTTTGACAACTGCTTGAGAGTTTTGTGATGTTAAGGATCCTATTTTTTTTTAAAAAAATTTAATCAAGTGGAAACTAGATTTTACCTATCGAACAGATTTATTTACTTACTTTAACGAGATTAACTTTCATTTACGTGACAGACTAAATTTGATTAAACCAAGGACTATCATTTCTCTATTCCTTGCCAGAATTACGCTAAAGGAGTATAATATTGGAAGTCATGAATTTTCAGAGTTTCTCAATTTGTCACAATCTGCAAGGGACATGACACTTCAAACTACATACACTATTTAAATCCCTTTGATTTAGGTTTTGGAAATTCAATTTAAGAATGTTTTGACCATGGCAATATTACAATAAATAATTCATATTGCAACAGTGAAAAATAAATGTCATATTTACAAGATAAACTTATTGGATAAGACTCAAATGAAGATCATAAAATACAGCTGAGAAATGAATATCAGCAATTTTGGCTTTAAAAAGACATACTTGTTATTTATCCCAAATTATCCAAAAGCGTGATAAGGCTTTTAATTGCTTTTCCCGTGAAAAGGAATTTCAACACTGTTGTCAATCTCCAAAACAAAAGGCCGAGGTAGCCGAGTGGTCTAGGTATCGGATCATGGCTAGCGTGTCATGAGTTCGATCCTAGTACCACTAAAGATCCGTCGTGTAGGGCAGCGATGCACGTTAAATCTGTCGAGAGCTCAAACGTCCTCCCGTTGGTGTGGTGTGGTAGTTAGGAGAGGGGGTGCCAGCTCAGGTGTCGTCCGCGTCACTTGACCATGGTTCAAAATTACGCAGACCGTCGCCAAAAGCCCTCGTGTTGCTAATCAGTGCGACATTAATATTCACTCACTCACTCACTCCAAAACAAAAAAATACTACACACTACTAATTGAAGTGATTTAGGGTTAAACCCAGCGTAATTGATGCCGAATGTTGAAAAATTGTTAAATGCATCAGATTCATTCCTCTCATCAAAAAATTATTAATTTTTATTTTTACTTAATTTTTTGTGCAAAAAAAATTAAGCATAGTTGGTTTTAATTTAATTAATAAATACTTAAAATTAAGAGTGTGTTTAGGTTTTTAAAATTGTATTTCACCACAATTATAAAAAAATTAAATATATTAAATTAAACAGCTCTATACTGCAAACAAATCACATTTTAGTTCATGAATTTGAAATAAATCAACATGCAGTAAGCAGTGGTGCACACATGACTGGAAAACATGGCGAGTGGTCTATGAGACAAAAAAGTTATGAACCCCTGATCTATATATAGATGAGGTTTTGATCTTCCCCAAATCCCTTTCTTATTACGGTACTGTCCTTGACAAAAAAGGATGCTATTAAGATATCCTACTATGTGCAATAGATATTTTTTTTAAATAAAATATTTGGATATATTTGAAGCAGTTTACGAGAATTATTTAGAAAAACTTATGGAGAAAAAAACTTAAATTGTAAAAACATCAAAGACAGTACAAATGGTGAAAATTTATACAAAAAACAAAAATACAGAAACAGAACCAACTTTGTAAAAAAAGTTTATGAACAAATTTCCAACACTATTGTTTCTTTTCTACAAAAAAATATCCAAAGCATTTTTAATAACCTAAAAGATGAAATTATTTTTAAAAAAATTCAGTACTTATTACTATTGCAACAGCGCTAATATTCAAGATATATCTCCAAGTTGGCAACCCTGATTTCGCATGTGTTGTACATGTAAACAAGTGCTTTGTTTACAGTTGCAATAATAAATAAGTACCAAAAATACCTGTTGTGCACACAAGAGACTTAAAACTTGTGTGTGTAATAATGCATTAATTGATAAATTAAAGTCAAATTCAGCAATTATTAATTTAGGTGAAAACAATTCTACAACACACACATAAAAATTTCAAAATACAGTCGAATCTCAATAATTTGAAGTTGGAGGGACCAATGAAAAGCTTCGAATTATCAAGAGGGTTGAAAAAAATACCATAATACATGAAGATAAATTTTTTTCTAACACATTTAAGTTTGAAACTATTTAATAAAACAACAATTGTATACATGTATAAAGTTATTTTTTTTTAAAAGTACATATTTTAAAGTATAAATATGTTGCAGAAGTTAAAAGTCCTGTATTAAGGCAATATGGTACCATCTTCACAATTTTTTTTTATTTTTAATATTTCATATTTGGTTTTAATTGTATTTTATAAAAGCTAATATTTAATAATAATTCCATACAAAAAAATTTTTTTAATTTGTTGAAAAATGTTTATAAAATTTAAATTTTTGTAGCTTTTTAAAGCATTTTTTAAATCCCTAAGGCTTTTTAAAATATGTCTCTTTTCTTTCAAATTTTTTTTTCCAAGTACCTTATAATATACTTCATAAAACTGTGCATCGGTTTTTTTCTGCCGCTGCACTTTAATTTTTTATTAATTTTTTTATAGTTAAACTTCCAAAATTTCCCAAAAAAACATTAATTTTGATTTTGAAATTTTTTAGAAAAAGTACTAAACACACACATGTTGGAGCTAATCCTATGCGCAGTTTTACAAAACATACATTTCAGAACATGTATAAAAAATTTCAAACCCATACTTCAATTACCAAACAGGCCTTAGGGTTTTGAATAACAGTATATGTACAAAAATTCAACATGGAGAAATATGAGTTTGAAGTTTTCATTCCATGAATAGCATGATATAATATTCATCGAATAGTCTGAAACTTTTATAAAATGTTAATTAGCTTATTTAAAACTACTTACCATAAAAAATTGTACAAATGTAGAACAATTAAACAGTATACTGCCATAATGAATATATAGAAAAAAACGAATGAAAGATCAATATTTCATAAAACTTTATCTTAATAATTATAAAAAATAAATAAATACACACACACTTTAGAGCTAATTCCATGCTCAGAGCCAATGCACAACATGTACAAAAGATGTTTATGCCTTTATTTTTTACTTCCATGATTTTAAAAGCCTTCGCATGTTAAATATTGTACACGAATAAAAGCAAAATCAAATAGCAATTTATAGGTAAAATACATCAAAATCTAAGAACTGTATATGTGCATTTGTTTAAATAAATATCTTAATAACAAAAGTGTTGAATCTCGCATGCATGGGATATATATATATAACACCAAAAACAAATGGCAACTTTCATTCCTTCCCTGCGGGAAGGACACGACAACAACAACCAAAAACAAATACATAAAAATGGGAGAGTTTTTCTATTCTTGCAAATTAGATTTATAATTATCTGAGTTACCAAAATGAGATTTAGTATTTGTGCTTTGGGAGAATCCGTTTTGAAATTTTAATTTCATTCATAATAATATAAAAAGCACACACAACTTTTAAATCTTGATCAAATCCATTTGATTTTCCCCAGTAAATAATTCACAAACTAGAATTTTTGCATGAATTGCACAATTCTTTCTTAAAATGATTTATTACAGCATATATTATGTGAATCTCATTGATGCACATTAGAAAAATAATTAATTCATTTTTTATTAGGCTCTTTTCTAGCAGATAATCTGAAATGTAGGTTATGGTAGTTGCTGTTTAGCATCAAACATTGCTCCATTACTTAATGAAAAATGCAGGTAAAGCTTTGAAATTTTGCAGGCATATTTATAAAGATTCGGAGTATCAAATAAGCCAATAAATTTTTTTCGACATTTTAAAGATTTTTAGGGTACCATATCGCCTTAAAAGAATACATTCATGGTGAAATTGTCGAATCGGCCACTGGTCCGCCTAATTTTGAAAAATCGCCAAAGCGTGTTTTTAAGCCTTGATCCGACTTCTCCCTCACTGATACAAAATCACGAGAGTTGCCAGATTCGACGCATTTATCAATTTGGCGAAAAAACACTTGGCATGATAAGTGGCCGATTCGACAATTCAACCACATTCATACACAATCCTATGCATCTCTTCTTCACAATAGCGGACCATCGTTTCTGAACACATGTGTAGCAAGGCCACATGTTAAACGAAAGATATGGACGGCTGGCAACAGGTGTGGTTGGTCGATGGAATGAAAACAATAAATGTGTCTTTTCGGCTGAGGAACCAGAAAATGTTAAGAAGGGGTAGCAGACAGATGGTCACCAAAGGGGCTGTTACAGGGGAGACACGCAAAGACAGTACAACACAAAACTTGTAAGCTCCTATCTGCTTATTACAGGACTGTACATGATAGTGAGCATTTGAATTGTTGAGAGTTTTATAAGGTAACTTCGAATTATAGCGTGTTGTAGTCTGGCTAGCCACAGATTTTACCTAAAAATATTGAGTGTATCAAAACTTATTGTTTTAGTTCGAAATATCAAGAGTTTTTCAAGGGACTGAGCATATACTTTGAATTATCGAGAGGTTTGTATTATTGAAGGTTTGAATTATCGAGAGTCGACTGTAATTATTTTCAAAGCATTTTCAGCAATCCCTTTCCCCCATTCGAAAATTTTCTGAATTTTTTTAAAAATCTAAAACGTATTTTAAAGTTTGAAGGTTATTTTTGTGAGTTAATACTTAGATAGAGGTTTAAAAATTCTCCACACTTATGAGTAACAGAGCTTCACTTTTCTTATACTTTGCACAGTATCTTTTTTAAATCTTCCAATTTTTTTTATTTTATAAGAGAGAACTCTGCAATTGGCAATAAAAATCTCTTCAGTAAACAGTACTTTTTTCATCAGCTTTTACAAATTCTTTTATAATAAAACTATGTACAGGAATTTGAGCAGTACGAATCACACCCTAATATATCAGCACACACAAGAGAACCCCCCTCCGCCTCAAAAATTTTCTTTAGCACTTTATTTGAAAAAAACCCAATCAGTCATATATTGGTGAAGAGTTGCATGATTCGTATGGTGTAAATTTGTTAACAGTAACATTACAGAAATGTGTAACAAAAAAATGGTAAACAGCAGAATTTGAAAATGTTCTTGGTTTCTTTGTAATAAAGGCTGGTCTCAAAGGTCACCAAGCTTCTTAGTGAAGAATAAGTCTCCATAATATGGTTTACATGTAATGATGATTAGTATTTGGTTAATGTTTAATTAGAAAATATTGATAAGTTGGTTACAATAACGAAATGGCTGAAGATATATCAAATAAAAAAAACCCGATATTTATTTGGGTTCAGTTCTGGTTTTTGTTCCAATCAAAATAACGAGTTTTAACAGTTCCCAGATTGAATCCAGTTCGAAGCCCTGATAAAAAACAAGTTCAGAAATTTTCTCCTAATCCTCAATAAAGCATTTAAATAGGATTAAGTTCCTTGCATTGTGAAGATTTGCTATGTGAAAAATATTAAAAAAAGACAAAATACTTTATTCCTAAAACTTTCTAAACATTGATTATTAAAAACAAAAGTTAAATATAAATCCTAAAAATCTAAGCTAATTACAAACAAAAGGAAAATTAATGTATTTAATTGTACATATGGAAAAAAATTAGCTGTACTTGTGTATTAAACGGTTGACCAATTCATCAAACGAAAAGATACAGCCAAATGCCGTTATTTGTAACCAACAGTGAAAACTGTTTACCTGCATGAACAAAACAAACAGAATATTTTTGTTTGACCATGCAATGGAATATTTTTTTGGTAAAATCAACAGTTAGAATAAAGCTTTAGTACCAAAAAAACAAAAAACTTACCCTATAGTACTGGATGTACAAAAAATAAATACACATTAACAAAAAGAAAAGTACTTCACAGTAAGAATTTGAATCCTTATTCATAATTATGGCAGCAAATAACAATGATACAAATGAAATATAAAAAAATTATACAAATTCAGAAATCTTGTCCAGATTTATCAGTAGATTTTCAATAACATCTTAAAAGTTTAAAATCAAAAAGTACAAGAAGAATCTAAAATTCAAAAACTATACTTTAAAAGATTCTAGAAAGTTTTCTAATGGATTGAGCACAATTATTGAATTAAGTAATCTGATTAAAAAATTGCCTTTACTTTTTGTGGAGGAAGGTAATCAGAATTTCTAAAAAATCCAAACCAAATAATCTTTACACTAAAGAACTTAAAAGGTCTAACATAGGAAAAATTCCAGTATATCCATCAGAAGTGGATTATGGCCACTAAAATGTCCAAAGAAAGTTTCATTTTGAATTATGCTCTATTTAAGTAGAGCCTATTTAAGAATGTTCACAGCGGCCGACACACATGCACTCCATTTTACATTGTCTTGACCTTGATAGAAAAGCATACAATAAATAGTATCATTCCAGTAGAAAATTGCCAATTATTCTAATTCTAAAGATAAGAAGGTTTACTGTATTAGTTGGCTCTCTCGTGTAAGTAGAACTGAATACTTGAAATAAAATACATCATTTACACTTGAGAGTGAAATTTGAAAACTAGTGAAATCTTGAATCCATAAGAAAATTTCCTTTTCTAGAAACAAACAGGACAAAGCGGAATAGCAATGATTGACATCAATATTTATAGCTTAAATTATACTATTTAAAAGAGTTTTGGGTAAGAATTAAATAAAGTATAAATTAATCAATTCCGCTTTTGGTTTAAATAACACTTTCTTTAGTAACTTTTCATATCAGTGGAGAAATTTCGACCAAACGTTTACTTTTTCTGAAGAACCTTCATTCATGTCAAATTTCATAATTGTATATAATAAATTAAAATAATTGTAACAAACGAGCAAAAAAAAAAAAACCCAACTTATTTGATAACGAAAGCAATGCAAAGGAAAATGAGTAGTGAGAATGATGACAGAAAGTATAGAAACAATGTCGCAAAATTGCCGGATTTAGACTTACAATGAAAGGAATAAAAAGTTTGGCGTCTTCTTTGTAGCATTCAAATGATGTAAGTAAAAAGAAAATCAAGCAACAGTATAAAAAGAAAAGAAATTATATTCCACTGGAAAGAACCATTTTGTAGGAGCCGGGAGAGAGACATAACGTTAAATAGGGAGCACTTTTTAAGTGGCTTTCTCGCCTCGGACATTTCTCTTCGGCACAGTCAAAGGAAAAGAAGTTGCTTGTCATTGGTACACGTGCAATGATGTCATTATACCGAGTTATTCTGATGTCTGGTTTGGCTTTATAGTAATTTTTGATGGATAGTGACAGATAAAAGGAACAAACAAGGCCGGACGTGTAATGCGCAATTTCGTTGGCAGCACCTATTCCTATAATCTACAAACAAGGATGGGTTACTTTGATATTTTTGGCCTCTTTTTGAAAATCGCCAAGTTCATCGTTGGCTTAATTGAACCTACTAAAATCATTCTTACTATAGCGCTCGTGCTGAAAGGTTCGTATGTAAAATTCTAGCGGGGAGATTTATTGATTAGGTATTTTATAACTTTGAATTATAATGTTTGATTGTTACATTTTTTTGCAGTTTTTATATTGTATCAATTTCCTGTTAAGTTTTCCATCATTTTAACATATTTGCTGATTTATGGAGTTTCTAACTTATGTGAACAACTAAAAACTTTGATTCATAATTTTGAATTATTATTATTTTACTCTTTTTATATTGTATTTTTATTTTATTTTGTGCTTTGATTTGATGTAATTAACATTTTCCGTTCATCGACTTTCTAGCTTCTGCCGTGTAAAAGCTCGATTCTCCGATCACGTGAATGTAAAAATTTTATGCTTTGATTATTTATATTGTTTTAATAATACGTTTTAAAATTTCCAGGTATTTACCATTGTAGTAGATTCATTATTTTTTTAGTTCCTGCTGGGTGATTGCCCCCTTGGCGGATCTCGTGAGTGTAAAACTTTTTCTTGTCGTTAAATCGAAAGTTCTATTGATTGTTATGAAAAATTAGAGTAAATATATGAGGTAAATTGTTTGGCTAAATTTTTAAATGATTGTGAGAATAATAATAGAAAATACAAATTTTCTGGAGGTGTTCTTGTAAAAGAAGGGTGCCCTGCTAGGATCCAACCAAAGGTAATAACACTATTCTTAATAAGAAAATACATTTATTTAATTAAAGTAAGAAAAAAATCATTATTGGAATGTATTATCTATTGCAAAAAATTTTATACGAATCACATGTAAAGATCTACACAATATGTTGAGATTTAACTTTCCCTTAACCTTTTCCATATCATGAGTGAAATTGTAGATTTAGATATTTAACACATTTGCTAACATGTGAAGCTTCCTAGACATATAAAAGAAAAACTAGTTGTATAGAAATATCAAAGATTCTATATTCTAATTATTAATGGAATATCTCTCTCTCTTGGTAGAATCACTCTTTATAAAGACTATTAAGGGATCAATGTAATATATTTTTCAAAGCATAATCAAGCATTTCAACTGGTTTATAAAACTTCTATAGAGTTCATCAAAGCTAATCTTGAAGTGGGTATTGAAAAATCTTCAGTATTAGAATATGTATTCGGTTAATAGAAGTTTAATTGTACTTGACTAATAAGGAATGCTTTACTCTGTTGCTCATGTTATTATTAATAAATTAAATACAGGAAATATGTATTGTGTTTCAACATTCTGAGAGAAAGGGTGCCCAGTTAAAAATTAATTGCATTACGCCTTCAATGCACTTGGAAGAAATGATTAAATGATCTTGTTTTCCAATTTTGAAATGCGAAGGGAAATTTCTCTAGTAGCTCATTTGGAAGGAATAAGTTCAATCAGATGTAAACAAATAATGGAAAATTTTAAAATTGCATCGACTGATAAAAAGCCTGCTTTCAATAAATATTTTGATGATATTTATTGTAATTCAGCCTACTAATAGTATAAGTCACATCATCTACTTCTGTATGCCAATAATGATAAAAATATATATTGTTAATCTATATTCACAATACATGAATGTCCAATTATTTTAAAATGAAAATTTAACTGTCAAGCAGATAGTTTGTTGAAAATACAGCATGACACATATTTAGCACATTATAGAATTTTAAATGGTACTCTCCCCAGTTTATATCCTCACAACCTATTTCCATTTCAAAATGAATTGAAGATTCCTGACAGATATTTATGACCAGGCAACAAATTCTTGGTTTGTAAAATCGCGGACTAATGGAGATGTATTTTATGTTGTTAAAAAGATTATGGTAGCATTTCAGAAAGAGGCTATGTGTGTGTGTGATCAATGCCATTACAGGTGTGTAAAATTATCATGTTCAGCTTGGTATACATGTGAATGCTCAGATAATCATGCACCATGTAAACATATTAAAGTTCATTCTTAAATTGTTTGAGAGATTCCATGTTGTTGAAAATGTTGAATATACTTCTTTCCATATCTCAGATAGAAAGTGTGGCGTGGGGTCTTCCGTCAAAGAAATATGTAATGACATAAGAAAAACCAGGAGACTGAACTTCTACTTGTAGTATTAAATTGTTTATTGCAAGGTAAAATAGTTCAAGAACAATTGTCTCAACATGCAATTCAGTAAAAGAAAGGTAAAAAGTAATTACTAAAGAATTATTTACCTGATCCTCTTGTACCTACCTCCCAATCAGCATTTAAACTAGCAGTAAATATTTAAGCCAACTATTGGGGATATAAAAAGGAAAGCTCTGAAATGTTCTTTTTTTAGTTGTCAAGAAAGAAAACATTCAAGCTCAGGCAAGTCAGCATTACTCAATTCAAAAGCTATTTGCAAAAAAAAAATTAACTGTATCTTTAACACCTGATATATGTTTGTAGTGGAGTTGTTTTATGTTTTCCAAGACATTTAGCTATGTTTTTATGGGGTAAAGTTGTTGTATATTTTTATATCAGATGAGGAGGTAAGTAATTATCAAAAATGACCAAATTTTTGTCACAAATGGCTGTATGACAGTATATTAGAAGTATATAATTTAAAAATCATGCAGGATAGAGATTCCATTGCATTTGAATGTTACCACACAAATTTTGGAAAGTGATGGGAATATGGTATTTTTTTATATCATTCATTCTTAATAAGATTTTAGGCAAAAAAATTGATTTATACTTTTGGAACATACAAATTTAGAAATTACATGTATACTTTTTGCAGGTAAGTGTTTAATATAAAATATATAGAATCGGGTGATGTTAATGCTTGCTATCAATACAAGCAAAACTATATACTAAAGTAAGTAATATGTTTTAACTTATGTGTAAATAATTCTTAATAATAAATTATTCATCATTATGATAATATATGTGCTGTTTGTTATATAGGAATAGACCTTGAAAATCTGCCTTGCCTATATAGAAACAGGTATTTCATCCATATGTTACATTTCATGGGTGATGAGGAAAGTGGTACTGAAAGTAATGATATAATGTGATTGTCTTTTTTTATGGTATAGATGTACTAATAAGGATTTATTTATTTTTTTGCCCAGTAATGGACCAGTTTTTGATATACTATTTGTTTTTTAAATAGTTTTAGTTTTTCAGGTTGCTTTATCTGTGTTCTGTGTATCAACCAGATGAATGAAGTAAATATTCTACATCTCTGAAAGTCTTGAATGACTTTGATCTTAAAAAGTGCTAGATGGAATTTTCAGCTGTGGTGACATATACATTATAATTGCATCACAGTTGTGAAAGACTTTCTAAAGCATTAAAGATTGTGTAATGTAATTAATTATATATATATATATAGTAAGTAATATTTATATGATGGGAAATGCAATACAAGTTAATATTTTATTTAGTTTTAAAAGCAATCAATTGTCTACTTTTTTTAAGACTGTCAACAATATTAGTTACACAACACTTTTTAATACAGTAGGTATAATCCAAAACCATTTGAAAAATACAATGGTTTGTGCAGTAAAGTAGCTTAAAGAGTGGTGCATTCCATCTTATGTCAAAGCGGTACAAGTAATAAGTTTTTCTTAAATCGAAAAACCTTGTATAGTTGATTTTTCATAATTTTTACAAGTTCCATAAGTAAACAATCATTAGCTGCATAGTTATTTATATTAAAATTTTAACATTTACATGCAACATAAATACATTTAAGGAAAAAAAACGCTTAACAGTACATGTTTCGTAAAGAAAATTAGGAAACTGTATTTCTTTTTTTTTAAAAAGGTATAAAGTATTCATTCAGTTTTGAAATCCTAGAAATATTATGTAAGTCAATTATTTCTTTGCTACTTTCCATAATAAATGATTCTGTTGTAACTAAGTTCATCAAAATCGTTTCCTTCAACCACATAAGTTATACTAGAATCCTAAGAGGGTTTTCAGATAAAAATATAACTTAGTTCTTCGTTTTGCTAGTTATTTTTGTAATGCTTGATACTCAGCTTAACAAATATTAATTTTTTAAAAATACTATTACAACTTCAATATTTTCGCGATTTATACTTTTGTATTACTATTTAAAAAAATTTCCAGTTGTGCTAACTTTTGAAGACTTTCAGAAATATATAAAACTTTCAGCTAATTGATGAATTGAGCCTTCACATAACAAATAGCGATCTTACATCGATAGATTAAATCAGTCGCGTTAAAATAGAAAGATAGCTTTTTATTGAACCTCGTAAAAATGTTTGTTAATGTCTGTCTCAATTGCTACTATTACTTATTCAAAACTTGCATAAAGACTTCTATTTTTCTTTGGTGATCTTTTTGACAATCACATCGTTCTGATTTTTAAAAAAATGTATTAAAATAATTTTATATTATTATACTAATATTTTATTTTAGTAAAATGGTGAAATTCCGTAGAACTATTAATCTTGGAAGGGTTTTATTTGAAGTGTAAGAAGATATTGCTGCAAAATAAAAGATTCGCAATAATATACTTTAGTATTCTAATGATATATTTCAATTATTGTGAGATGAATGAAAGAAATGCATTTATTAATTTCAGTAATGAAACATGTAAAACGAAATACAAAACAGGGTCGGATGTGTGTAACAAGACAAAATTTGCTTGATAGTAAATTGAGAGAAACTCAGGAACGATCACAACAATCTCATATTAGAAAGATTTGTCTGATGATTATAAAAAAGAATTCAAACAACACCTTATTTATTATAAATTTTCCGATAAATATATCCGAAGTTTCGGGTTTTTTTTTAATATCTAACTATTGGATTCAGTTTATTGATCAGCAATAAAATAAAGAAATGTTTAAAAAATTTGCTTAGTATAAAAAATGCATAAAATAACAATTGAATACTATGAAATTAGAAACCTGTGTGTTGCTCCATGACCCAATCGATCAATTTAAAACATTGTCAGCATATATATATACCTGATAAGATTTGGGCTAAAAAAACAAATTAAAAACTTCCTTACTGAGATCACTATGTACCCTAAGTTTAACATTTATAAAAACAAAATATAGACCTTTATAAATCGTTTCTAGGTTAAAAAAAGAAAGAAGGGGAGAAAAAACATTGTTTTAGCGAAATGATTTTATGTTCATTGCAACAATAAAATTAATTATTTGTTAGAATTTTTTCGATAAATATCCGAAGTTTCTCGGTACTTTTTGGCTTCCTAATCATTACATTAAATTCTTCAATTAACAATAAAATAAAAAGATATTTATTAAATATGCTCAATTATATAAAAACGCATAAAATAACCATTGAATACCATGAAATTAGGAACCTGTGTTGCTTCAAGATTAATCATTCAATTTTAAATACTGTTAACTATACGCTCTTAAGGCGATATGGTACCATCTTCACAATTTTTTTTTACTTTTTATATTTGGTTTTAATTGCATTTTATAAAGGTTACTATTTAATAATAATTCATTGCAAAATGTTTGTAAAATTAAATTTTTTTACCTTTTTTAAGC